>JAXLNO010001830.1:253526-326907 GCA_038087875.1 Malacoraja senta | reverse complement strand
ATGTATGGCGACCTCGCCGGAAATGTGGCGACCTTGCCGGATTTGTGGCGACCTTGCCGGTTTTATGGCGACCTTGCTGGATTTGTGGCGACCTTGCCGGATTTATGGCGGTCTTGCCGGATTTATGGCGACCTTGCCGGAAACATGGCGGCCTTGCCGCATTTGTGGCGACCTTGCCGGGAATATGGCGACCTTGCCGGATTTGTGGCGACCTTGCCGGTTTTATGGCGACCTTGCCGGATTTGTGGCGACCTTGCCGGATTTTTGGCGGTCTTGCCGGATTTATGGCGACCTTGCCTGAAACATGGCGACCTTGCCGCATTTGTGGCGACCTTGCCGGGAATATGGCGACCTTGCCGGATTTGTGGCGACCTTGCCGGATTTGTGGCGACTTTACCGGATTTATAACGACCTTGCCGAAAAAATGGTGACGTTGCTGGAAATGTGGCGACCTTGCCGGATTTGAAGCCACCTTGCCGGATTTATGGCGAGCTCGCCGGATTTATGGCGACCTTGCCGGATTTGCGGCGACGGTGCCGGACTTATGGCGACATCGCCGGAAATATGGCGACCTTGCCGGATTTGTGGCGACCTTGCCGGATTTGTGGCGACCTTGCCGGATTCATGGCGACCTCACCGGAAATGTGGCGACTTTGCCGGATTTGTGGTGACCTTGCCGGATTTATGGCGACCTCGCCGGAAATGTGGCGACCTTGATGGATTTATGGCGACCTTCCCGGATTTATGGCGACCTTGCCGGATTTATGGCGACCTCGTAGGAAATGTGGCGACCTTGCCAGATTTGAGGCCACCTTGCCGGATTTATGGCGACTGCCGGAAATATGGCGACCTTCCCTGATTTGCGGCCACCTTGCCGGATTTATGGCGACCATGCCGGAAATTTGGCGCCCTTGCCGGATTTTGTGGGGACCTTGCCAGATTTATGGCGACCTTGCCGGAAATATGGCGACATTTCCGGATTTGTGGCGACCTTGCCGGATTTATGGCGACCTTGCCGGAAATATGGCGTCCTTGCCGGATTTATGGCGACCATGCCGGAAATGTGGCGACCTTGCCGGATTTGTGGCGACCTTTCCGGATTTGTGGCGACCTTGCCGGATTGTTGGCGACCTCGCCGGGAATGTTGCGACATTGCCGGATTTGTGGCGACCTTGTGGGATTGATGGCGATCTCGCCGGGAATGTGGCGACCTTGTCGGATTTGTGGCGACTGTGCCGGATTTATGGCGACCTCGCCGGAAATGTTGCGATCTTGCCAGATTTTTGGCGACTTTGCCGGATGTATGGCGACCTCGCCGGAAATGTGGCGACCTTGCCGGATTTGTGGCGACCTTGCCGGTTTTATGGCGACCTTGCTGGATTTGTGGCGACCTTGCCGGATTTATGGCGGTCTTGCCGGATTTATGGCGACCTTGCCGGAAACATGGCGACCTTGCCGCATTTGTGGCGACCTTGCCGGGAATATGGCGACCTTGCCGGATTTGTGGCGACCTTGCCGGTTTTATGGCGACCTTGCCGGATTTGTGGCGACCTTGCCGGATTTTTGGCGGTCTTGCCGGATTTATGGCGACCTTGCCTGAAACATGGCGACCTTGCCGCATTTGTGGCGACCTTGCCGGGAATATGGCGACCTTGCCGGATTTGTGGCGACCTTGCCGGATTTGTGGTGACTTTACCGGATTTATAACGACCTTGCCGAAAAAATGGTGACGTTGCTGGAAATGTGGCGACCTTGCCGGATTTGAAGCCACGTTGCCGGATTTATGGCGAGCTCGCCGGATTTATGGCGACCTTGCCGGATTTGCGGCGACGGTGCCGGACTTATGGCGACATCGCCGGAAATATGGCGACCTTGCCGGATTTGTGGCGACCTTGCCGGATTTGTGGCGACCTTGCCGGATTCATGGCGACCTCACCGGAAATGTGGCGACTTTGCCGGATTTGTGGTGACCTTGCCGGATTTATGGCGACCTCGCCGGAAATGTGGCGACCTTGATGGATTTATGGCGACCTTCCCGGATTTATGGCGACCTTGCCGGATTTATGGCGACCTCGTAGGAAATGTGGCGACCTTGCCAGATTTGAGGCCACCTTGCCGGATTTATGGCGACATTGCCGGAAATATGGCGACCTTCCCTGATTTGCGGCCACCTTGCCGGATTTATGGCGACCATGCCGGAAATTTGGCGCCCTTACCGGATTTGTGGAGACCTTGCCAGATTTATGGCGACCTTGCCGGAAATATGGCGACATTTCCGGATTTGTGGCGACCTTACCGGATTTATGGCGACCTTGCCGGAAATATGGCGTCCTTGCCGGATTTTTGGCGACCTTGCCGGATTTGTGGCGACTTTGCCGGATTTATGTCGACCTCGTTGGAAATGTTGCGATCTTGCCAGATTTTGGCGACTTTGCCGGATGTATGGCGATCTCGCCGGAAATGTGGCGACCTTGCTGGATTTGTGGCGAGCTTGCCGGATTTATGGCGACCTTGCCGGAAATGTGGCGACCTTTCCGGATTTGTGGCCACCTTGCCGGATTTATGGCGACCATGCCGGAAATGTGGCGACCTTGCCGGATTTGTGGCGACCTTTCCGGATTTGTGGCGACCTTGCCGGATTGTTGGCGACCTCGCCGGGATTGTTGCGACATTGCCGGATTTGTGGCGACCTTGTGGGATTGATGGCGATCTCGCCGGGAATGTGGCGACCTTGCCGGATTTGTGGCGACTGTGCCGGATTTATGGCGACCTCGCCGGAAATGTTGCGATCTTGCCACATTTTTGGCGACTTTGCCGGATGTATGGCGACCTCGCCGGAAATGTGGCGACCTTGCCGGATTTGTGGCGACCTTGCCGGTTTTATGGCGACCTTGCCGGATTTGTGGCGACCTTGCCGGATTTATGGCGGTCTTGCCGGATTTATGGCGACCTTGCCGGAAACATGGCGACCTTGCCGCATTTGTGGCGACCTTACCGGGAATATGGCGACCTTGCCGGATTTGTGGCGTCCTTGCCGGATTTGTGGCGACTTTACCGGATTTATGGCGACCATGCCGGGAAATTGCGACCTTGCAGGATTTGTGGCGACCTTGCCGGATTTATGGCGACCTAGCCGGAAATATGGCGACCTTGCCGGATTTGTGGCGGCCTTGCCGGATTTGTGGCGACCTTGCCGGATTTATGGCGACCTTGCCGGCAATATGGCGACCTTGCCGGATGTGGGGCGACCTTGCCGGATTTATGGCGACCTTGCCGGAAAATTGCGACCTTGTCGGATTTGTGGCGACCTTGCCGGATTTATGGCGAGCGAGCCGGAAATATGGCGACCTTGCCGGGTTTGTGGCGACCTTGCTTGATTTGTGGCGACCTTGCCGGATTTGTGGCGGTCTTGCCGGATTTATGGCGACCTTGCCGGAAACATGGCGACGTTGCCGCATTTGTGGCGACCTTGCCGGAATTATAACGACCATGCCGAAAAATGGTGACCTTGCCGGAAATGTGGCGACCTTGCCGGATTTGCGGTGACGATGCCGGATTTAAGGCGACCTCGCCGGATTTATGTCGACCTCGTTGGAAATGTTGCGATCTTGCCAGATTTTGGCGACTTTGCCGGCAATATGGCGACCTTGCCGGATGTGGGGCGACCTTGCCGGATTGATGGCGACCTTGCCGGAAAATTGCGACCTTGTCGGATTTGTGGCGACCTTGCCGGATTTATGGCGACCTCGCCGGAAATGTGGCGACCTTTCAAGATTTGTGGCGACCTTGCCGGATTTATGGCGGCCTTGCCGGCAATATGACGACCTTGCCGGATTTGGGGCGACCTTGTCGGATTCATGGCGACCTTGCCGGAAAATTGCGACCTTGCCGGATTTTGTGGCGACCTTGGCGGATTTATGGCGACCTTGCCGGTAATATGGCGACCTTGCCGGATTTGTGGCAACCTTGCCGGATTTGTGGCGACCTTGCCGGATTTATGGCGACCTTGCCGGGAATGTGGCGACCTAGCCGTATTTGAGGCCACCTTGCCGGATTTCTGGCGACATTGCCGGAAATATGGCGACCTTCCCTGATTTGTGGCCACCTTGCCGGATTTATGGCGACCATGCAGGAAATATGGCGACCTTGACGGATTTGTGGCGGCCTTGCCGGAATTATGGCGACCTTGCCGGATATATGGCGACCTTGCCGGATTTGTGGCGACCTTCCCGGATTTACGGCGACCTTGCCGGAAATATGAGACCTTGCCGGATTTGTGGCGACCTTGCCAGATTTATGGCGACCTTGCCGGAAATATGGCGACCTTGCCGGATTTGTGGTGACCTTGCCGGATTTAAGGCGACCACGCCGGAAATGTGGCGACCTTGCCGGATTTATGGCGACCTTTCCGGATTTATGGCGACCTTGCCGGATTTATGACGACCTCGTAGGAAATGTGGCAACCTTGCCGGATTTGAGGCTACCTTGCCGGATTTATGGCGACATTGCCGGAAATATGGCGACCTTCCTTGATTTGTGCCCACCTTGCCGGATTTATGGCGACCATGCCGGAAATGTGGCGCCCTTGCCGGATTTGTGGCGACCTAGCCGGATTTATGGCTACCTTGCCGGAAATATGGCGACATTTCCGGATTTGTGGCGACCTTGCCGGAAATATGGCGACCTTGCCGGAAATAGGCGACCTTGCCGGATTTGTGGCGACCTTGCCGGATTTGTGGCGACTTTGCCGGATTTATGTCGACCTCGTTGGAAATGTTGCGATCTTGCCAGATTTTGGCGACTTTGCCGGATGTATGGCGACCTCGCCGGAAATGTGGCGACTTTGCCGGATTTATGGCGACCTTGCCGGAAATATGGATACCTTGCCGGATTTGTGGCGACCTTGCCAGATTTATGGCGACCTTGCCGGAAATATGGCGACCTTGCCGGATTTGTGGTGACACTGACGGATTTGTGGCGACCTTGCCGGATTTATGGTGACATTGCCGGGATGGTGGCGACCTAGCCGTATTTGAGACGACCTTTCCGGATTTGTGGCGACCTTGCCGGATTTATGGCGACCTTGCCGGATATATGGCGACCTTGCCGGATTTGTGGCGACCTTGCCAGATTTATGGCGACCTTGCCGGGAAATTGCGACCTTGCAGGATTTGTGGAGACCTTGCCGAATTTATGGCGACCTAGCCGGAAATATGGCGACCTTGCCGGATTTGTGGCGGCCTTGCCGGATTCGTGGCGACCTTGCCGGGTTTATGGCGACCTTGCCGGCAATATGGCGACCTTGCCGGATTCGGGGCGACCTTGCCGGATTTATGGCGACCTTGCCGGAAAATTGCGACCTTGTCGGATTTGAGGCGACCTTGCCGGATTTATGGCGAGCGAGCCGGAAATGTGGCGACCTTGCCGGTTTGTGGCGAATTTGCCGGATTTGTGGCGGTCTTGCCGGATTTATGGCGACCTTGCCGGAAACATGGCGACATTGCCGCATTTGTGGCGACCTTGCCGGGAATATGGCGACCTTGCCGGGATTTGTGGCGACCTTGCCGGATTTGTGGCGACTTTACCGGATTTATGGCGACCTTGCCGGGAAATTGCGACCTTGCAGGATTTGTGGCGACCTTGCCGGATTTATGGCGACCTAGCCGGAAATATGGCGACCTTGCCGGATTTGTGGCGGCCTTGCCGGATTTGTGGCGACCTTGCCGTGTTTATGGCGACCTTGCCGGCAATATGGCGACCTTGCCGGATTTGGGGCGACCTTGCCGGATTTATGGCGACCTTGCCGGAAAATTGCGACCTTGTCGGATTTGTGGCGACCTTGCCGGATTTATGGCGAGCGAGCCGGAAATATGGCGACCTTGCCGGGTTTGTTGCGACCTTGCCGGATTTGTGGCGGTCTTGCCGGATTTATGGCGACCTTGCCGGAAACATGGCGACCTTGCCGCATTTGTGGCGACCTTGCCGGATTTATAACGACCTTGCCGAAAAAATGGTGACCTTGCCGGAAATGTGGCGACCTTGCCGGATTTGCGGCGACGATGCCGGATTTAAGGCGACCTCGCCGGATTTATGTCGACCTCGTTGGAAATGTTGCGATCTTGCCAGATTTTTGGCGACTTTGCCGGATGTATGGCGACCTCGCCGGAAATGTGGCGACCTTGCCGGATTTATGGCGACCTTGCCGGAAATATGGAGACCTTGCCGGATTTGTGGCGACCTTGCCAGATTTATGGCGACCTTGCCGGAAATATGGCGATCTTGCCGGATTTGTGGTGACCTTGCCGGATTTGTGGCGATCTTGCCGGATTTATGGCGACCTTGCCGGGATGGTGGCGACCTAGCCGTATTTGAGGCTACCTTGCCGGATAACTGGCGACATTGCCGGAAATATGGCGACCTTGACGGAAATGTGACGACCTTTTCGGATTTCTGGCGACCTTGGCGGATTTATGGCGACCTTGCCGGATATATGGCGACCTTGCCGGATTTGTGGCGACCTTGCCGGATTTATGGCGACCTTGCCGGAAATATGGAGACCTTGCCGATTTGTGGCGACCTTGCCGGATTTATGGCGACCTTGCCGGGAATATGGCGACCTTGCCGGATTTGTGGCGAACTATCCGGGTTTGTGGCGACCTTGCCGGATTGTTGGCGACCTCGCCGGGAATGTGGCGACCTTGCCGGATTTGTGGCGACCTTGTAGGATTGATGCCGATCTCGCCGGGAATGTGGCGACCTTGCCGGATTTGTGGCGACTTTACCGTATTTATATGGCGACCTTGCCGGGGTTGTGGCGACCTTGCCGGATTTATGGCGTCCTACCCAGATTTATGGCGACCGTGCCGGAAATACGGCGACCTTGCCGGAGTTATGGCGACTTTGCAGATTTATGGCGACCTTGCCGGATTTATGGCGACTTTGCCGGATATATGGCGACCTCGCCGGATTTATTGCGACCTTGCCGCATTTGTGGCGACCTTGCCGGATTTATGGCGACCTTGCCGGAAATGCGGTGACCTTAGCGGATTTGTGGCGACATTGCCGGATGTATGGCGGCCTTGCCGGAAATATGGCGACCTTGCCGGAAGTGATGCGACCTTGCCGGATTTGTGGCGACCTTGCCGGATTTATGGCGACCTAGCCGGAAATATAGCAACCGTGCCAGATTTGTGGCGACCTTGCCGGATTTGTGGCGACCTTGCCGGATTTATGGCGACCTTGCCGGAAATATGGCGACCTTGCCGCATTTGTGGCGACCTTGCCGGATTTATGGTGACCTTGCCGGAAATATGGCGACCAAGCCGGAAATGTGGCGACCTTGCCGGATTTGACGCCACCTTGCCGGATTAATGTAGATTTTGCCGGAAATATGGAGACCTTGCCGGATTTGAGGCAAACGCCGGATTTATGGCGAGCTTGTCGGAAATATGGCGACCTTGCCCGATTTGTGGCGACCTTGCCGGATTTATGGCGACCTTGCTGGAAATATGCCGACCTTGCCGGATTTGTGGCGAACTTGCCGAATTTATGGCGACCTTGACGGAAATATGGCGACCTTGCCGGGGTTATGGCGACTTTGCCTGGTTTGTGGTGACTTCGTCGGAAATATGGCGACCTTGCCGGATTCCTGGTGACCTTGCCGGAAATATGGCGACATTGCCGGATTTGTGTCGAGCTTGCCGGATTTATGGGGACCTTGCCAGGAATGTGGCGACCTTGTCGGATTTATGGCGACATTCCCGTATTAATGGCGCACTTGCCGAAATTGTAGCGACCTTACCGGGTTTATGGCGACATTCCCGGATAAATGGCGACCTTGCCGGGGATGTGGCGACCTTGCCGGATTTGTGGCGACCTTGTCGGATTTATGGCGACCTTGCCGGAATTGTGGCGACCTTGCCTTATTTGTGGCGTCCTTGCCGGATTTATGGCGACCTTGCCGCAAATGTGGCGACGTTGCCGGATTTGTGGCGAACATGCCGGATTTATGGCGACCTTGTGGCATTTGTGGCGACCTTGCCGGATTTATGGCGACCTTGCCGGAAATGTGGCGACCTTGCCGGATTCATGGCGACCCTGCCGGAAATGTGGCGACCTTGCCGATTTGTGGCGACGATGCCGGATTTCTGGCGACCTTGCCGCAAATGTGGCGATCTTGCCAGATGTGTGGCGACCTTGCCGGATTTATGGCGACCTTGTGGGATTTGTGGCGACCTTGCCGGATTTGACGCGTCCTTGCCGGACTTGTGGCGACCTTGCCGGATTCATGGCGACCATAATTTGTGCCCACCTTCCCTGATTTGTGCCCACCTTGCCGGATTTATGGCGACCTTGCTGGAAATATGGAGACCTTGCCGGATTTGTGGCGACCTTGCCAGATTTATGGCGACCTTGCCGGAAATATGGCGACCTTGCCGGATTTGTGGTGACCTTTCCAGATTTAAGGCGACCTCGCCGGAAATGTGGCGACCTCGTAGGAAATGTGGCGACCTTGCCGGGATTTGAGGCTCCTTGCAGGATTTATGGCGACATTGCCGGAAATATGGCGACCTTCCCTGATTTGTGCCCACCTTGCCGGATTTATGGCGACCATGCCGGAAATTTGGCTCCCTTGCCGGAAATGATGCGACCTTGCCGGATTTATGGCGACCGTGCCGGAAATACGGCGACCTTGCCGGAGTTATGGCGACTTTGCAGATTTATGGCGACCTTGCCGGATTTATGGCGACTTTGCCGGATATATGGCGACCTCGCCGGATTTATTGCGACCTTGCCGCATTTGTGGCGACCTTGCCGGATTTATGGCGACCTTGCCGTAAATGCGGTGACCTTAGCGGATTTGTGGCGACATTGCCGGATGTATGGCGGCCTTGCCGGAAATATGGCGACCTTGCCGGAAGTGATGCGACCTTGCCGGATTTGTGGCGACCTTGCCGGATTTATGGCGACCTAGCCGGAAATATAGCAACCGTGCCAGATTTGTGGCGACCTTGCCGGATTTGTGGCGACCTTGCCGGATTTATGGCGACCTTGCCGGAAATATGGCGACCTTGCCGCATTTGTGGCGACCTTGCCGGATTTATGGTGACCTTGCCGGAAATATGGCGACCAATCCGGAAATGTGGCGACCTTGCCGGATTTGACGCCACCTTGCCGGATTAATGTAGATTTTGCCGGAAATATGGAGACCTTGCCGGATTTGAGGCAAACGCCGGATTTATGGCGAGCTTGTCGGAAATATGGCGACCTTGCCCGATTTGTGGCGACCTTGCCGGATTTATGGCGACCTTGCTGGAAATATGCCGACCTTGCCGGATTTGTGGCGAACTTGCCGAATTTATGGCGACCTTGACGGAAATATGGCGACCTTGCCGGGGTTATGGCGACTTTGCCTGGTTTGTGGTGACTTCGTCGGAAATATGGCGACCTTGCCGGATTCCTGGTGACCTTGCCGGAAATATGGCGACATTGCCGGATTTGTGTCGAGCTTGCCGGATTTATGGGGACCTTGCCAGGAATGTGGCGACCTTGTCGGATTTATGGCGACATTCCCGTATTAATGGCGCACTTGCCGAAATTTGTAGCGACCTTACCGGGTTTATGGCGACATTCCCGGATAAATGGCGACCTTGCCGGGGATGTGGCGACCTTGCCGGATTTGTGGCGACCTTGTCGGATTTATGGCGACCTTGCCGGAATTGTGGCGACCTTGCCTTATTTGTGGCGTCCTTGCCGGATTTATGGCGACCTTGCCGCAAATGTGGCGACGTTGCCGGATTTGTGGCGAACATGCCGGATTTATGGCGACCTTGTGGCATTTGTGGCGACCTTGCCGGATTTATGGCGACCTTGCCGGAAATGTGGCGACCTTGCCGGATTCATGGCGACCCTGCCGGAAATGTGGCGACCTTGCCGGATTTGTGGCGACGATGCCGGAATTTCTGGCGACCTTGCCGCAAATGTGGCGATCTTGCCAGATGTGTGGCGACCTTGCCGGATTTATGGCGACCTTGTGGGATTTGTGGCGACCTTGCCGGATTTGACGCGTCCTTGCCGGACTTGTGGCGACCTTGCCGGATTCATGGCGACCACAATTTGTGCCCACCTTCCCTGATTTGTGCCCACCTTGCCGGATTTATGGCGACCTTGCCGGAAATATGGCGACCTTGCCGGATTTGTGGCGACCTTGCCGGATTTGTGGCGACTTTGCCGGATTTATGTCGACCTCGTTGGAAATGTTGCGATCTTGCCAGATTTTTGGCGACTTTGCCGGATGTATGGCGACCTCGCCGGAAATGTGGCGACCTTGCCGGATTTATGGCGACCTTGCCGGAAATATGGAGACCTTGCCGGATTTGTGGCGACCTTGCCAGATTTATGGCGACCTTGCCGGAAATATGGCGACCTTGCCGGATTTGTGGTGACCTTCCAGATTTAAGGCGACCTCGCCGGAAATGTGGCGACCTCGTAGGAAATGTGGCGACCTTGCCGGATTTGAGGCTCCCTTGCAGGATTTATGGCGACATTGCCGGAAATATGGCGACCTTCCCTGATTTGTGCCCACCTTGCCGGATTTATGGCGACCATGCCGGAAATTTGGCTCCCTTGCCGGAAATGATGCGACCTTGCCGGATTTATGGCGACCTTGCCGGAAATATTGCGACCTTGCCGGATTTATGGCGACCTTGCCGGAAATATGGCGACCTTGCCGCATTAGTGGCGACATTGCCGGATTTATGGTGACCTTGCCGGAAATATGGCGACCAAGCCGGAAATGTGGCGACCTTGCCGGATTTGACGCCACCTTGCCGGATTAATGTAGATTTTGCCGGAAATATGGCGACCTTGCCGGATTTGAGGCAAACTTGCCGGATTTATGGCGAGCTTGTCGGAAATATGGCGACCTTGCCCGATTTCTGGCGACCTTGCCGGATTTATGGCGACCTTGCCGGAAATATGGCGACCTTGCCGGATTTGTGGCGACCTTACCGAATTTATGGCGACCTTGACGGAATATGGCGACCTTGCCGGAGTTATGGCGACTTTGCCTGGTTTGTGGTGACTTCGTCGGAAATATGGCGACCTCGCCGGATTTATGGCGACCTTGCCGGAAATATGGCGACCTTGCCGGATTTATGGCGACCTTGCCGCATTTTAAGCGTCATTGCCGGATTCCTGGTGACCTTGCCGGAAATATGGCGACCTTGTCGGATTTATGGCGACATTCCCGTATTAATGGCGCCCTTGCCGAAATTGTGGCGACCTTGACGGATTCATGGCGACATTCCCGGATTAATGGCGACCTTGACGGGGATGTGGCGACCTTGCCGGATTTGTGGCGACCTTGCCGGATATATGGCGACCTTGCCGGAATTGTGGCGACCTTGCCTTATTTGTGGCGACCTTGCCGGATTTATGGCGACCTTGCCGCAAATGTGGCGACGTTGCCGGATTTGTGGCGAACTTGCCGGATTTATGGCGACCTTGTGGCATTTGTGGCGACCTTGCCGGATTTATGGCGACCTTGCCGGAAATGTGGCGACCTTGCCGGATTCATGGCGACCCTGCCGGAAATGTGGCGACCTTGCCGGATTTGTGGCGACGATGCCGGATTTCTGGCGACCTTGCCGCAAATGTGGCGATCTTGCCAGATGTGTGGCGACCTTGCCGGATTTATGGCGACCTTGTGGGATTTGTGGCGACCTTGCCGGATCTATGTCGACCTTGCCGGAAATGGGGCGACCTTGCCGGATTTGACGCGTCCTTGCCGGACGTGGCGACCTTGCCGGATTCATGGCGACCATGATTTGTGCCCACCTTCCCTGATTTGTGCCCACCTTGCCGGATTTATGGCGACCATGCCGGAAATTTGGCGCCCTTGCCGGATTTGTGGCGACCTTGCCGGATTTATGGCGACCTCGCCGGAAATATGGCGACCTCGCCGGATTTATGGCGACCTTGCCGGAAATATGGCGACCTTGCCGGATTTATTGCGACCTTGCCGCATTTGTGGCGACCTTGCCGGATTTATGGTGACCTCGCCGGAATTATGGCGACTTTGCCGGATTTATGGCGACCTTGCCGGGAATGTGGCGACCTTGTCGGATTTATGGCGACATTCCCGTATTAATGGCGCCCTTGCCGGAATTGTGGCGACCTTGCCGGATTTATGGCGACATTCCCGGATTAATGGCCACCATGCCGGAATTGTGGGACCTTACCTTATTTGTGGCGACCTTGCCGGATTTATGGCGACCTTGCCGCAAATGTGGCGACGTTGCCGGATTTTTGGCGAACTTGCCGGATTTATGGCGACCTTGTGGGATATGTGGCGACCTTGTCGGATTTATGGCGACCTTGCCGGAAATGTGGCGACCTTGCCGGATTCATGGCGACCTTGCCGGAAATGTGGCGACCTTGCCGGATTTGTGGCGACGATGCCGGATTTCTGGCGACCTTGCCGCAAATGTGGCGATCTTGCCAGATTTCTGGCGACCTTGCCGGATTTATGGCGAGCTTGTGGGAGTTGTGGCGACCTTGTCGGATTTATGGCGAGCTTGCCGGACTTGTGGCGACCTTGCCGGATTCATGGCGACCTTGCCGGAAATGTGGCGAGCTTGCCGGATTTGTGGCGACGATGCCGGATTTCTGGCGACCTTGCCGAATTGTTGCGACCTTGCCGGATTTGTGGCGACCTTGCCGGATCTATGGCGACCTTGCCGGAAATGGGGCGACCTTGCCGGATTTGACGCGTCCTTGCCGGACTTGTGGCGAACTTGCCGGAAATATGGCGACTTTGCCGGAAATGTGGCGACCTTGCCGGATTCGTGGCGACCTTGCCGGATTTATGGCGACCTTGCCGGGAATGTGGTGACCTTGGCGGATTTGTGGTGACCTTGCCGGAGGTATGGTGGCCTTCATGATTCCAAGGTTCCTCATGGAAGGTTGGTTAAGAAGATTCAATTTGTTGGGTATTAATGGTCGAGTAGCAAGATGGATTCAACAGTGGCTGATTGGGAGATGCCAGAGAGTAATGGTGGATGGCTGTTTGTCAGGTTGGAGGCCGGTGACTAGCGGGGTGCCTCAGGGGTCTGTGTTGGGTCCACTGTTGTTTGTCATGTACATCAATGATCTGGATGATGGTGTGGAAAATTGGATTAGTAAGTATGCAGATGATACTAAGATAGGTGGTGTTGTGGATAATGAAGTCGATTTTCAAAGTCTACAGAGAGATTTAGGCCATTTGGAAGAGTGGGCTGAAAGATGGCAGATGGAGTTTAATGCTGACAAATGTGAGGTGCTACATCTCGGCAGGACAAATCAACATAGGACGTACACGGTAAATGGTAGCGAATTGAGGAATGCAGTTGAACAGAGGGATCTAGGAATAACTGTGCATAGTTCCCTGAAGGTGGAATCTCATGTAGATAGGGTGGTAAAGAAAGCTTTTGGTGTGCTGGCCTTTATAAATCAGAGCATTGAATTTAGAATTTGGGATGTAATGTTAAAATTGTACAGGGCATTGGTGAGGCCAATTCTGGAGTATGGAGTACAATTTTAGTCGCCTAATTATAGGAAGGATGTCAACAAAATAGAGAGAGTACAGAGGAGATTTACTAGAATGTTACCTGGGTTTCAGCAACTAAGTTACAGAGAAAGGTTAAACAAGTTAGGTCTTTATTCTTTGGAGCGCAGAAGGTTAAGAGGGGACTTGATAGAGGTCTTTAAAATTATGAGCGGGTTAGACAGAGTGGACGTGGATAAGCTTTTTCCATTGAGAGTAGGGAAGATTCAAACAAGGGGACATGACTTGAGAATTAAGGGACAGAAGTTTAGGGGGAACATTAGGGGGAACTTCTTTACTCAGAGAGTGGTAGCTGTGTGGAATGAGCTTCCCGTGGATGTGGTGGAGGCAGGTTCGATGTTATCCTTTAAAAATAGATTGGATGGGTATATGGACGGGAAAGGAGTGGAGGGTTATGGTCTGAGTGCAGGTAGATGGGACTAGGGGGAAGTATTTTATTTTTAATTAAAAAAAAAAATTTAAAAAATGTTCGGCACGGACTTGAAGGGCCGAAATGGCCTGTTTCCGTGCTGTTATGGTTATATGGTTATATGGTTATATGATTTGTGGCGACGTTGCCGGATTGTTGGCGACCTCGCCTGGAATGTATCGATCTTGCCGGATATGTGGCGACCTTGCCGGATTTGTGGCGACCTCGACAGAAATGTTGCGATCTTGCCGGATTTTTGGCGACTTTGCCGAATGTATGGCCGCCTCGCCGGAAATGTGGCGACCTTTCCTGGTTTGTGGCGACCTTGCCGGATTTATGGCGACCTTGCCGGAAATGTGGCGACCTTGCCGGATTTGTGGCGACCTTGTCGGATTTATGGCGACCTTGCCGGCAATATGGCGACCTTGCCGGATTTGGGGCGACCTTGCCGGTTTTATGGCGACCTTGCCGGAAATATTGCGACCTTGCAGGATATGTGGCGACCTTGCCGGATTTATGGCGAACTAGCCGGGAAATATGGCAACCTTGCCGGATTTGTCGCGACCTTGCCGGATTTGTGGCGACCTTGCCGGATTAATGGCGACCTTTCCGGAAATATGGCGACCGTGCCGCATTTGCGGCGAGCTTGCCGGATTTATGGTGACATTGCCGGAAATATGGCGACCTTGCCGGAAATATGGCGACCTTGCCGGATTTGTGTCGACCTTGCCGGATTTATGGCGACCTTTCCGGAAATATGGCGACCGTGCCGCATTTGCGGCGAGCTTGCCGGATTTATGGTGACATTGCCGGAAATATGGCGACCTTGCCGGAAATATGGCGACCTTGTCGGATTTGTGGCGACCTTGTGGGATTTATGGCGACCTTGCCGGAAATGTGGCGACCTTGCCGGATTAATGGCGACCTTTCCGGAAATATGGCGACCGTGCCGCATTTGCGGCGAGCTTGCCGGATTTATGGTGACATTGCCGGAAATATGGCGACCTTGCCGGAAAAGTGGCGACCTAGTCGGATATGACGCGACCTTGCCGGAAATATGGCGACCTTGCCGGATTTTATGGCGTTCTAGCCGGATTTATGGCGACCGTGCCGGAAATACGGCGACCTTGCCGGAGTTATGACGACTTTGCAAATTTATCGCAAACTTGCCGGATTTATGGCGACTTTGCCGGAGATATGGTGACATCGCCGGAATTATGGCGACCATGCCGGATTTATGGCGACCTCGCCGGAAGTATGGCGACCTCGCTGGATTTATGGCGACCTTGCCGGAAATATGGCGACCTTGCCCGATTTATGGCGACCTTGCCGCATTTGTGGCGACCTTGCCGGATTTATGGAGATCTTGCCGGAAATATGGCGACATTGCCGGAAATGTGACGACCTTGCCGGATTTATGGCGACCTTGCCGGATTTATGGCGATCTTGCCGGAAATGTGGCGACCTTGCCGGATTTGTGGCGACCTTGCCGGGTTTATGGCGACTATGCCGGATTTCTGGCGACCTTGCCGCAAATGTGGCGATCTTGCCAGGATTTGTGGCGACCTTGCCGGATTTATGGCGACCTTGTGGGATTTGTGGCGACATTGCCGGGTTTATGGCGACCTTGCCGGACTTGTGGCGACCATGCCTGATTCATGGCGACCTTGCCGGAAATGTGGCGAGCTTGCCGGATTTGTGGCGACGATGCCGAATTTCTGGCGACCTTGCCGAATTGTTGCGACCTTGCCGGATTTGTGGCGACCTTGCCGGATCTATGGCGACCTTGCCGGAAATGGGGCGACCTTGCCGGAAATGTGGCGAGCTTGCCGGATTTGTGGCGACGATGCCGGATTTCTGGCGACCTTGCCGAATTGTTGCGACCTTGCCGGATTTGTGGCGACCTTACCGGATCTATGGCGACCTTGCCGGAAATGGGGCGACCTTGCCGGATTTGACGCGTCTTTGCCAGACTTGTGGCGACCTTGCCGGATTCATGGCGACCTTGCCGGAAATGTGGCGACCTTGCCGGATTTGTGGCGACGATGGCGGATTTCTGGCGACCGTGCCGAAATGTTGCGACCTTGCCGGATATTTTGCAACCGTGCCGGATGTATGGCGGCCTTGCCGGAAATGTGGCGACCTTGCCGGATTTATGGCGACATTCCCGGATTAATGGCAACCTTGCCGGAAATGTGGCGACCTTGCCGGACTTGTGGCGACCTTGCCCGATTTATGGCGACCTTGCCTGAAATGTGGCGACCTTGACGGATTTGTGGCGACCTTCAAGGATTTATGGCGACCTCGCCGGGGATGTGGCGACCTTACCGGATTTGTGGCGACCTTGCCGGATTTATGGCGACCTTGCCGGAATTGTGGCGACCTTGCCGTATTTGTGGCGACTTTGCCGGACTTATGGCGACCTTGCCGGAAATGTGGCGACCTTGCCGGATTCATGGCGACCTTGCCGGAAATGTGGCGACCTTGCCGGATTTGTGGCGACGATGCCGGATTTCTGGCGACCTTGCCTCAAATGTGGCGATCTTGCCAGATTTGTGGCGACCTTGCCGGATTTATGGAGACCTTGTGGGGTTTGTGGCGACCTTGCCGGATTTATGGCGAGCTTGCCGGACTTGTGGCGACCTTGCCGGATTCATGGCGACCTTGCCGGAAATGTGGCGAGCTTGCCGGATTTGTGGCGACGATGCCGGATTTCTGGCGACCTTGTCGAATTGTTGCGACCTTGCCGGATTTGTGGCGACCTTGCCGGATCTATGGCGACCTTGCCGGAAATGGGGCGACCTTGCCGGATTTGACGCGTCCTTGCCGGACTTGTGGCGAACTTGCCGGAAATATGGCGACCTTGCCGGAAATGTGGCGACCTTGCCGGATTTGTGGCGACCTTGCCGAATTTATGGTGACCTTGCCGGAAATGTGGTGACCTTGGCGGATTTGTGGCGACCTTGCCGGATGTATGGCGGCCTTCATGAATCCAAAGTTCCTCATGGAAGGTTGGTTAAGAAGATTTGGGTATTAATGGTGGAGTAGCAAGATGGATTCAACAGTGGCTGAATGGGAGATGCCAGAGAGTAATGGTGGATGGCTGTTTGTCAGGTTGGAAGCCGGTGACTAGTGGGGTGCCTCAGGGGTCTGGGTTGGGTCCACTGTTGTTTGTCATGCACATCAATGATCTGGATGATGGTGTGGAAAATTGGATTAGTAAGTATGGAGATGATACTAAGATAGTTGGTGTTGTGGATAATGAAGTAGATTTTCAAAGTCTACAGAGAGATTTAGGCCATTTGGAAGAGTGGGCTGAAAGATGGCAGATGGAGTTTAATGCTGACAAATGTGAGGTGCTACATCTCGGCAGGACAAATCAACATAGAACGTACACAATAAATGGTAGCGAATTGAGGAATGCAGTTGAACAGAGGGATCTAGGAATAACTGTGCATAGTTCCCTGAAAGTGGTAAAGAAAGCTTTTGGTGTGCTGGCCTTTATAAATCAGAGCATTGAATTTAGAAGTTGGGATGTAATGTTAAAATTGTACAAGGCATTGGTGAGGCTAATTCTGGATTATGGAGTACAATTTTGGTCGCCTAATTATAGGAAGGATGTCAACAAAATAGAGAGAGTACAGAGGAGATTTACTAGAATGTTACCTGGGTTTCAGCAACTAAGTTACAGAGAAAGGTTGAACAAGTTAGGTCTTTATTCTTTGGAGCGCAGATAGTTAAGAGGGGACTTGATAGAGGTCTTTAAAATTATGAGCGGGTTAGACAGAGTGGACGTGGATAAGCTTTTTCCATTCAGAGTAGGCAAGATTCAAACAAGGGGACATGGCTTGAGAATTAAGGGACAGCAGTTTAGGGGGAACATTAGGGGGGACTTCTTTACTCAGAGGGTGGTAGCTGTGTGGAATGAGCTTCCAGTGGATGTGGTGGAGGCAGGTTCGATGTTATCATTTAAAAATAGATTGGATGGGTATATGGACGGGAAAGGAGTGGAGGGTTATGGTCTGAGTGCAGGTAGATGGGACTAGGGGGAAGTATTTTATTTTAAATTAAAACAAATTTTTTTTTAATGTTCGGCACGGACCTGAAGGGCCGAGATGGCCTGTTTCCGTGCTGTTATGGTTATATGGTTATATGGTTATATGATTTGTGGCGACGTTGCCGGATTGTTGGCGACCTCGCCGGGAATGTAGCGATCTTGCCGGATATGTGGCGACCTTGCCGGATTTGTGGCGACCTCGACAGAAATGTTGCGATCTTGCCGGATTTTTGGCGACTTTGCCGGATGTATGGCCGCCTCGCCGGAAATGTGGCGACCTTGCCTGGTTTGTGGCGACCTTGCCGGATTTATGGCGACCTTGCCGGAAATGTGGCGACCTTGCCGGATTTGTGGCGACCTTGTCGGATTTATGGCGACCTTGGCGGCAATATGGCGACCTTGCCGGATTTGGGGCGACCTTGCCGGTTTTATGGCGACCTTGCCGGAAAGATTGCGACCTTGCAGGATATGTGGCGACCTTGCCGGATTTATGGCGACCTAGCCGGAAATATGGCAACCTTGCCGGATTTGTCGCGACCTTGCCGGATTTGTGGCGACCTTGCCGGATTTATGGCGATCTTGCCGGAAATGTGGCGACCTTGCCGAATTTATGGCGACCTTGTCGGATTTGTGGCTAACTTGCCGGATTTATGGCGCCTTGCCGGAAATGTGGCGACCTTGCCGCATTTGTGGCGACCTTGCTGGATTTGTGGCGACCTTGCCGGATTTATGTCGACCTTGCCGGTAATGTGGCGACCTTGCCGGATTTGCGGCGACCTTGCCTGATTTATGGCGACCTTGCCGGGAATGTGGCGACCTTGACGGATTTATGGCGACATTCCAGGATTAATGGCGACCTTGGCGGAAATGTGGCGACCTTGCCGGACTTGTGGCGACCTTGCCCGGTTTATGGCGACCTTGCCTGAAATGTGGCGACCTTGACGGATTTGTGGCGACCTTGACGGATTTATGGCGACCTTGCCGGGGATGTGGCGACCTTACCGGATTTGTGGCGACCTTGCCGGATTTATGGCGACCTTGCCGGAATTGTGGCGACCTTGCCCTATTTGTGGCGACTTTGCCGGACTTATGGCGACCTTTGCCGCAAATGTGGGGACTTTGCCGGATTTGTGGCGACCTTGCCGGATTTATCGCGACCTTGTCGGATTTGTGCCGACCTTGTCGGATTTATGGCGACCTTGCCGGAAATGTGGCGACCTTGCCGGACTTGTGGCGACCATGCCGGATTCATGGCGACCTTGCCGGAAATGTGGCGACCATGCCGGATTTGTGGCGACGATGCTGGATTTCTGGCGACCTTGCCGAAATGTGGCGACCTTGCCGGATCAATGGCGACCTTGCCGGAAAAGTGGCGACCTAGTCGGATATGACGCGACCTTGCCGGAAATATGGCGACCTTGCCGGATTTATGGCGTTCTAGCCGGATTTATGGCGACCGTGCCGGAAATACGGCGACCTTGCCGGAGTTATGGCGACTTTGCAAATTTATGGCAAACTTGCCGGATTTGTGGCGACTTTGCCGGAGATATGGTGACATCGCCGAAATTATGGCGACCATGCCGGATTTATGGCGACCTCGCCGGAAGTATGGCGACCTAGCTGGTTTTATGGCAACCTTGCCGGAAATATGTCGACCTTGCCCGATTTATGGCGACCTTGCCGCATTTGTGGCGACCTTGCCGGATTTATGGAGATCTTGCCGGAAATATGGCGACATTGCCGGAAATGTGACGACCTTGCCGGATTTGTGGCGACCTTGCCGGATTTATGACGACCTTGCCGGAAATGTGGCGACCTTGCCGGATTTGTGGCGACCTTGCCGGGTTTATGGCGATTATGCCGGATTTCTGGCGACCTTGCCGCAAATGTGGCGATCTTGCCAGATTTGTGGCGACCTTGCCGGATTTATGGCGACGTTGTGGGATTTGTGGCGACCTTGCCGGATTTATGGCGACCTTGCCGGTCTTGTGGCGACCTTGCCGGATTCATGGCGACCTTGCCGGAAATGTGGCGAGCTTGCCGGATTTGTGACGACGATGCCGGATTTCTGGCGACCTTGCCGAATTGTTGCGACCTTGCCGGATTTGTGCCGACCTTGCCAGATTTATGGCGATCTTGCCGGAAATGTGGCGACCTTGCCGAATTTATGGCGACCTTGTCGGATTTGTGGCTAACTTGCCGGATTTATGGCGCCTTGCCGGAAATGTGGCGACCTTGCCGCATTTGTGGCGACCTTGCTGGATTTGTGGCGACCTTGCCGGATTTATGTCGACCTTGCCGGTAATGTGGCGACCTTGCCGGATTTGCGGCGACCTTGCCTGATTTATGGCGACCTTGCCGGGAATGTGGCGACCTTGGCGGATTTTATGGCGACATTCCAGGATTAATGGCGACCTTGGCGGAAATGTGGCGACCTTGCCGGACTTGTGGCGACCTTGACCGATTTATGGCGACCTTGCCTGAAATGTGGCGACCTTGACGGATTTGTGGCGACCTTGACGGATTTATGGCGACCTTGCCGGGGATGTGGCGACCTTACCGGATTTGTGGCGACCTTGCCGGATTTATGGCGACCTTGCCGGAATTCTGGCGACCTTGCCGTATTTGTGGCGACTTTGCCGGACTTATGGCGACCTTTGCCGCAAATGTGGCGACTTTGCCGGATTTGTGGCGACCTTGCCGGATTTATCGCGACCTTGTCGGATTTGTGCCGACCTTGCCGGATTTATGGCGACCTTGCCGGAAATGTGGCGACCTTGCCGGACTTGTGGCGACCATGCCGGATTCATGGCGACCTTGCCGGAAATGTGGCGACCATGCCGGATTTGTGGCGACGATGCTGGATTTCTGGCGACCTTGCCGAAATGTGGCGACCTTGCCGGATCAATGTCGACCTTGCCGGAAAAGTGGCGCCCTAGTAGGATATGACGCGACCTTGCCGGAAATATGGCGACCTTGCCGGAAATGTGGCGACCCTGTTGGATTTGTGGCGACCTTGCCGGATTTATGGCGACCTTGTCGGAAAAGTGGCGACCTTGCCGGATTTGTGGCGACCTTGCCGGATTTACGGCGGTCTTGCCCGGAATGTGGCGACCTTTCCGCATTCATGGCGACATTCCCGGATTAATGGCGACCTTGCCGGGAATGTGGCGACCTTGCCGGATCTATGGCGACCTTGCCGGAAATGGGGCTACCTTGCCGGATTTGACGCGTCCTTGCCGGAAATGTGACGACCTTACCGGATTTGTGGCGACCTTGCCGGATTTTTGGCGACCTTGCCGGAATTGTGGCGACCTTGCCGTATTTGTGGCGACTTTGCCGGACTTATGGCGACCTTTGCCGCAAATGTGGCGACCTTGCCGGATTTGTGGCGACCTCGCTGGATTCATGGCGACCTTGCCGGAAATATGGCGACCTTGCCCGATTGATGGCGACCTTGCCGCATTTGTGGCGACCTTGCCGGATTTATGGAGATCTTGCCGGAAATATGGCGACATTGCCGGAAATGTGACGACCTTGCCGGATTTGTGGCGACCTTGCCGGATTTCTGGCGACCTTGCCGAAATGTTGCGACCTTGTCGGATTTGACGCGACCTTGCCGGAAATATGGCGCCCTTGCCGGATGTATGGCGTTCTAGCCGGATTTATGGCGACCGTGCCGGAAATACGGCGACCTTGCCGGAGTTATGGCGACTTTGCAAATTTATGGCAAACTTGCCGGATTTATGGCGACTTTGCCGGAGATATGGCGACATCGCCGGAATTATGGCGACCATGCCGGATTTATGGCGACCTCGCCGGAAGTATGGCGACCTCGCTGGATTCATGGCGACCTTGCCGGAAATATGGCGACCTTGCCCGATTGATGGCGACCTTGCCGCATTTGTGGCGACCTTGCCGGATTTATGGAGATCTTGCCGGAAATATGGCGACATTGCCGGAAATGTGACGACCTTGCCGGAAATGTGGCGACCCTGTTGGATTTGTGGCGACCTTGCCGGATTTATGGCGACCTTGCCGAAAAAGTGGCTAACTTGCCGGATTTGTCGCGACCTTGCCGGATTTACGGCGATCTTGCCCGGAATGTGGCGACCTTTCCGCATTTATGGCGACATTCCCGGATTAATGGCGACCTTGCCGGGAATGTGGCGACCTTGCCGGATTTGTGGCGACCTTGTCGGATTTATGGCGACCTTGCCTGAAATGTGGCGACCTTGCCGGATTTGTGGCGACCTTGTCGGATTTATGGCGACCTCTCCGGCAATATGGCGACCTTGCCGGATTTGGGGCGACCTTGCCGGATTTATGGCGACCTTGCCGGAAATATTGCGACCTTGCAGGATATGGCGACGGTGCCGGATTTCTGGAGACCTTGCCGAATTGTTGCCACCTTGCCGGATTTGTGGCGACCTTGCCGGATCTCTGGCGACCTTGCCGAATTGTTGCGACCTTGCCGGAAATGGGGCGACCTTGCCGGATTTGACGCGTCCTTGCCGGACTTGTGGCGACCTTGCCGGATTCATGGCGACCTTGCCGGAAATGTGGCGACCTTGCCGGATTTGTGGCGACGATGACGGATTTCTGGCGACCGTGCCGAAATGTTGCGACCTTGCTGGATATTTTGCAACCTTGCCGGACGTATGGCGGCCTTGCCGGAAATGTGGCGACCTTGCCGGATTTATGGCGGCATTCCGGGATTAATGGCGACCTTGCCGGACATGTGGCGACCTTGCCGGACTTGTGGCGACCTTGCCCGATTTATGGCGACTTTTGCCGCAAATGTGGCGACCTTGCCGGATTTGTGGCGACTTTGCAGGATTTATGGCGACCTTGTGGGATTTGTGCCGACCTTGCCGGATTTATGGCGACCTTGCCGGAATGTGGCGACCTTGCCGGGCTTCTGGCGACCATGCCCGGATTCATGGCGACCTTGACGGAAATGTGCCGACCATGCCGGATTTGTGGCGACGATGCCGGATTTCTGGCGACCTTGCCGAAATGTTGCGACCTTGCCGGAATTGTGGCGACCATGCTGGATCTATGGCGACCTTGCCGGAAAAGTGGCGACCTTGTCGGATTTGACGCGACCTTGCCGGAAATATGGCGCCCTTGCCGGATTTATGGCGTTCTAGCCGGATTTATGGCGACCGTGCCGGAAATACGGCGACCTTGCCGGAGTTATGGCGACTTTGCGAATTTATGGCAAACTTGCCGGATTTATGGCGACTTTGCCGGAGATATGGCGACATCGCCGGAATTATGGCGACCATGCCGGATTTATGGCGACCTCGCCGGAAGTATGGCGACCTCGCTGGATTTATGGCGACCGTGCCGGAAATATGGCGACCTTGCCCGATTTATGGCGACCTTGCCGCATTTGTGGCGACCTTGCCGGATTTATGGAGATCTTGCCGGAAATATGGCGACATTGCCGGAAATGTGACGACCTTGCCGGATTTGTGGCGACCTTGCCGGATTTATGGCGACCTTGCCTGAAATGTGGCGACCTTGACGGATTTGTGGCGATCTTGCCGGATTTATGGCGACCTTGCCGGAAATGTGGCGACCTTGCCGGATTTGTGGCGACCTTGCCGGGTTTATGGCGACTCTGCCGGATTTCTGGCGACCTTGCCGCAAATGTGGCGATCTTGCCAGATTTGTGGCGACCTTGCCGGATTTATGGCGACGTTGTGGGATTTGTGGCGACCTTGCCGGATTTATGGCGACCTTGCCGGACTTGTGGCGACCTTGCCGGATTCATGGCGACCTTGCCGGAAATATTGCGACCTTGCAGGATATGGCGACGGTGCCGGATTTCTGGCGACCTTGCCGAATTGTTGCGACCTTGCCGGATTTGTGGCGACCTTGCCGGATCTATGGCGACCTTGCCGGAAATGGGGCGACCTTGCCGGATTTGACGCGTCCTTGCCGGACTTGTGGCGACCTTGCCGGATTCATGGCGACCTTGCCGGAAATGTGGCGACCTTGCCGGATTTGTGGCGACGATGACGGATTTCTGGCGACCGTGCCGAAATGTTGCGACCTTGCCGGATATTTTGCAACCTTGCCGGATGTATGGCGGCCTTGCCGGAAATGTGGCGACCTTGCCGGATTTATGGCGACATTCCCGGATTAATGACGACCTTGCCGGAAATGTGGCGACCTTGCCGGACTTGTGGCGACCTTGCCCGATTTATGGCGACATTCCCGGATTAATGGCGACCTGGCCGTAAATGTGGCGACCTTGCCGGAAATGTGGCGACCCTGTTGGATTTGTGGCGACCTTGCCGGATTTATGGCGACCTTGCCGGAAAAGTGGCGACCTTGCCGGATTTGTGGCGACCTTGCCGGATTTACGGCGATCTTGCCCGGAATGTGGCGACCTTTCCGCATTTATGGCGACATTCCCGGATTAATGGCGACCTTGCCGGGAATGTGGCGACCTTGCCGGATTTGTGGCGACCTTGTCGGATTTATGGCGAGCTTGCAGAATTGTTGTGACTTTGCCGGATTTGTGGCGACCTTGCCGGATCTATGGCGACCTTGCCGGAAATGGGGCTACCTTGCCGGATTTGACGCGTCCTTGCCGGAAATGTGACGACCTTACCGGATTTGTGGCGACCTTGCCGGATTTATGGCGACCTTGCCGGAATTGCGGCGACCTTGCCGTATTTGTGGCGACTTTGCCGGACTTATGGCGACCTTTGCCGCAAATGTGGCGACCTTGCCGGATTTGTGGCGACCTCGCTGGATTCATGGCGACATTGCCGGAAATATGGCGACCTTGCCCGATTGATGGCGACCTTGCCGCATTTGTGGCGACCTTGCCGGATTTATGGAGATCTTGCCGGAAATATGGCGACATTGCCGGAAATGTGACGACCTTGCCGGATTTGTGGCGACCTTGCCGGGTTTCTGGCGAGCTTGCCGAAATGTTGCGGCCTCGCCGGAATTGTGGCGACCATGCCGGATCTATGGCGACCTTGCCGGAAAAGTGGCGACCTTGTCGGATTTGACGCGACCTTGCCGGAAATATGGCGCCCTTGCCGGATTTATGGCGTTCTAGCCGGATTTATGGCGACCGTGCCGGAAATACGGCGACCTTGCCGGAGTTATGGCGACTTTGCAAATTTATGGCAAACTTGCCGGATTTATGGCGACTTTGACGGAGATATGGCGACATCGCCGGAATTATGGCGACCATGCCGGATTTATGGCGACCTCGCCGGAAGTATGGCGACCTCGCTGGATTCATGGCGACCTTGCCGGAAATATGGCGACCTTGCCCGATTGATGGCGACCTTGCCGGGAATGTGGCGACCTTGCCGGATTTGTGGCGACCTTGTCGGATTTATGGCGACCTTGCCTGAAATGTGGCGACCTTGCCGGATTTGGGGCGACCTTGCCGGATTTATGGCGACCTTGCCGGAAATATTGCGACCTTGCAGGATATGGTGACCTTGCCGGATTTATGGCGACCTAGCCGGAAATATGGCAACCTTGCCGGATTTGTGGCGAGCTTGCCGGATTTGTGGCGACCTTGCCGGATTAATGGCGACCTTGCCGGAAATATGGCGACCTTGCCGCATTTGTGGCGACCTTGCCGGATTTATGGTGACATTGCCGGAAATATGGCGACCTTGCCGGACATGTGGCGACCTTGCCGGATTTGTGGCGACCTTGCCGGAATTGTGGCGACCTTGCCGGTTTTGTGGCGACCTTGCCGGATTTACGGCGATCTTGCCCGGAATGTGGCGACCTTTCCGGATTTATGGCGACATTCCCGGATTAATGGCGCCCTTGCCGGAAATGTGGCGACCTTGCCGGATTTGTGGCGACTTTGCCGGATTTATGGCGACCTTGCCTGAAATGTGGCGACCTAGACGGATTTGTGGCGACCTTGCCGGATTTTAGGCGACCTTGCCGGGGATGTGGCGACCTTGCCGGATTTATGGCATCATAACCGACTTTATGGCGACCGTGCCGGAAATACGGCGACCTTACGGGAGTTATGGCGACTTTGCAGATTTAAGGCGACCTTGCCGGATTTATGGCGACTTTGCCGGATATATGACGACATTGCCGGAAATGTGGCGACCTTGCCGGATTTGTGGCGACTTTGCCGGATTTATGGCGACCTTGCCGGAAATGTGGCGACCTTGCCGGATTCATGGCGACCTTGCCGGAAATGTGGCGACCCTGCTGGGTTTGTGGCGACCTTGCCGGATTTATGGCGACCTTGCCGGAAATGTGGCGATCTTGCCGGATTTGTGGCGACCTTGCCGGATTTATGGCGATCTTGCCCGGAATGTGGTGACCTTGCCTGATTTATGGCGACATTCCCGGATTAAAGGCGACCTTGCCGGAAATATGGCGACCTTGCCGGATTTATGGCGTCCTAGCCGGATTTATGTCGACCGTGCCGGAAATACGGCGACCTTGCCGGAGTTATGGCGACTTTGCAGATTTATGGCGGCCTTGCCGGGTTTATGGCGACTTTGCCGGAAAGATGGCGGCCTCGCCGGAATTATGGCGACCTTGCCGGATTTATGGTGACCTCGTCGGAAATATGGCGACCTCGCCGGATTTATGGCGACCTTGCCGGAAATATGGCGACCTTTCCGGATTTATGGCGACCTTGCCGCATTTTTGGCGACCTTGCCGGATATATGGTGACCTTGCCGGAAATATGCCGACATTGCCGGATATGTGGCGAGCTTGCCGGATTCGTGGCAACCTTGCCGGATTTATGGCGACCTTGCCGGGGATGTGGCGACCTTGCCGCATTTGTGGCGACCTTGCTGGATTTGTGGCGACCTTGCCGGATTAATGGCGACCTTGCCGGAAATGTGGCGATCTTGCCGGATTTGTGTCGTCCTTGCCGGAAAAATGGCGGCCTCGCCGGATTTATGGCGACCTTGCGGGATATGAGGCGACATTGCCTGATTTATGGCGACCACGCCTTATTTATGGCGACCTTTCCAGATTTGTGGCGACCTTGCCGGATTGTCGGCGACCTCGCCGGGAATGTGCTGATCTTGCCGGATATGTGGCGAACTTGCCGGATTTATGGCGAACTCGACGGAAATGTTGCGATCTTGCCGGATTGTTGGCGACTCTGCCGGATGTATGGCGACCTCGCCGGAAATGTGGCGACCTTGCCTGGTTTGTGGCGACCTTGCCGGATTTATGGCGACCTTGCCGGCAATATGGCGACATTGCCGTATTTGGGGCGACCGTGCCGGATTTATGGCGACCTTGCCGGAAATATTGCGACCTTGCCGGATCTGTGGCGACCTTGCCGGAGTTATGGCGACCTAGCCGGAAATATGGCAACCTTGCCGGATTTGTGGCGAATTTGCCGGATTTGTGGCGACCTTGCCGGATTAATGGCGACCTTGCGGAAATATGGCGACCTTGCCGCATTTGTGGCGACCTTGCCGGATTTTTTGGTGACCTTGCCGGAAAGATGGCGAACTTGCCGGATTTATGGCGACCTTGCCGCATTTTTGGCGACCTTGCCGGATATATGGTGACCTTGCCGGAAATATGCCGACATTGCCGGATCTGTGGCGAGCTTGCCGGATTCGTGGCAACCTTGCCGGATTTATGGCGACCTTGCCGGGGATGTGGCGACCTTGCCGCATTTGTGGCGACCTTGCTGGATTTGTGGCGACCTTGCCGGATTAATGGCGACCTTGCCGGAAATGTGGCGATCTTGCCGGATTTGTGTCGACCTTGCCGGAAAAATGGCGGCCTCGCCGGATTTATGGCGACCTTGCGGGATATGAGGCGACCTTGGCGGATTTATGGCGACCACGCCTTATTTATGGCGACCTTTCCAGATTTGTGGCGACCTTGCCGGATTGTCGGCGACCTCGCCGGGAATGTGGCGATCTTGCCGGATATGTGGCGACCTTGCCGGATTTATGGCGAACTCGACGGAAATGTTGCGATCTTGCCGGATTGTTGGCGACTTTGCCGGATGTATGGCGACCTCGCCGGAAATGTGGCGACCTTGCCTGGTTTGTGGCGACCTTGCCGGATTTATGGCGACCTTGCCGGCAATATGGCGACCTTGCCGTATTTGGAGCGACCTTGCCGGATTTATGGCGACCTTGCCGGAAATATTGCGACCTTGCCGGATTTGTGGCGACCTTGCCGGATTTATGGCGACCTAGCCGGAAATATGGCAACCTTGCCGGATTTGTGGCGAATTTGCCGGATTTGTGGCGACCTTGCCGGATTAATGGCGACCTTGCGGAAATATGGCGACCTTGCCGCATTTGTGGCGACCTTGCCGGATTTATGGTGACCTTGCCGGAAATATGGCGAACTTGCCGGAAATGTGGCGACCTTGCCGGATTTGTGGCGACCTTGCCGGATTTATGGCGACCTTGCCGGAAATGTGGTGACCTTGGCGGATTTCTGGCGACCTTGCCGGATATATGGCGTCCTTGCCGGAAATGTGGCGACCTTGCCGGATTTGCGGCGACCTTGTCTGATTTATGGCGACATTGGCGGGAATGTGGCGACTTTGCCGGATTTATGGCGACATTCCCGGATTAATGGCGATTTTGCCGGAAATGTGGCGACCTTGCCGGATTTTTGGCGACCTTGCCCGATTTATGGCGACATTGGCTGAAATGTGGCGACCTTGACGGATTTGTGGCGACCTTGCCGGATTTATGGCGACCTTGCCGGGGATGTGGCGACCTTACCGGATTTGTGGCGACCTTGCCGGATTTATGGCGACCTTGCCGGAATTGTGGCGACCTTGCCGGATGTGTGGCGACCTTGCCGGAAAAATGGCCGCCTCGTCGGATTTTTGGCGACCTTGCGGGAATTGTGGCGACCTTGCCGGATTTATGGCGACCTTGCCGGGGATGTGGCGACCTTGCCGCATTTGTGGCGACCTTGCTGGATTTGTGGCGACCTTGCCGGATTAATGGCGACCTTGCCGGAAATGTGGCGATCTTGCCGGATTTGTGTCGACCTTGCCGGAAAAATGGCGGCCTCGCCGGATTTATGGCGACCTTGCGGGATATGAGGCGACCTTGCCGGATTTATGGCGACCACGCCTTATTTATGGCGACCTTTCCAGATTTGTGGCGACCTTGCCGGATTGTCGGCGACCTCGCCGGGAATGTGGCGATCTTGCCGGATATGTGGCGACCTTGCCGGATTTATGGCGAACTCGACGGAAATGTTGCGATCTTGCCGGATTGTTGGCGACTTTGCCGGATGTATGGCGACCTCGCCGGAAATGTGGCGACCTTGCCTGGTTTGTGGCGACCTTGCCGGATTTATGGCGACCTTGCCGGCAATATGGCGACCTTGCCGTATTTGGAGCGACCTTGCCGGATTTATGGCGACCTTGCCGGAAATATTGCGACCTTGCCGGATTTGTGGCGACCTTGCCGGATTTATGGCGACCTAGCCGGAAATATGGCAACCTTGCCGGATTTGTGGCGAATTTGCCGGATTTGTGGCGACCTTGCCGGATTAATGGCGACCTTGCGGAAATATGGCGACCTTGCCGCATTTGTGGCGACCTTGCCGGATTTATGGTGACCTTGCCGGAAATATGGCGAACTTGCCGGAAATGTGGCGACCTTGCCGGATTTGTGGCGACCTTGCCGGATTTATGGCGACCTTGCCGGAAATGTGGTGACCTTGGCGGATTTCTGGCGACCTTGCCGGATATATGGCGTCCTTGCCGGAAATGTGGCGACCTTGCCGGATTTGCGGCGACCTTGTCTGATTTATGGCGACATTGGCGGGAATGTGGCGACTTTGCCGGATTTATGGCGACATTCCCAGATTAATGGCGATTTTGCCGGAAATGTGGCGACCTTGCCGGATTTTTGGCGACCTTGCCCGATTTATGGCTACATTGGCTGAAATGTGGCGACCTTGACGGATTTGTGGCGACCTTGCCGGATTTATGGCGACCTTGCCGGGGATGTGGCGACCTTAACGGATTTGTGGCGACCTTGCCGGATTTATGGCGACCTTGCCGGAATTGTGGCGACCTTGCCGGATTTGTGGCGACCTTGCCGGAAAAATGGCCGCCTCGCCGGATTTTTGGCGACCTTGCGGGAATTGTGGCGACCTTGCCAGATTTATGGCGACCTCGCCGTATTTATGGCGACCTTTCCAGATTTGTGGCGACCTTGCCGGATTGTTGGCGACCTCGCCGGGAATGTGGTGATCTTGCCGGAAATGTGGCGACCTTGCCTGGTTTGTGGCGAACTTGCCGGATTTATGGCGAACTCGACGGAAATGTTGCGATCTTGCCGGATTGTTGGCGACTTTGCCGGATGTATGGCGACCTCGCCGAAAATGTGGCGACCATGCCTGGTTTGTGGCGACCTTGCCGGATTTATGGCGACCTTGCCGGAAATGTGGCGACCTTGCCGGATTTGGGGCAACCTTGCCGGATTTATGGCGACCTTGCCGGAAATATTGCGAATTTGCCGGATTTGTGGCGACCTTGCCGGATTTTTGGCGACCTAGCCGGAAATATGTCAACCTTGCCGGATTTGTAGCGAACTTGCCGGATTTGTGGCGACCTTGCCGGATTAATGGCGACCTTGCCGGAAGTATGGCGACCTTGCCGCATTTGTGGCGACCTTGCCGGATTTATGGTGACCTTGCCGGAAATATGGCGATTTTGCCGGAAATGTGGCGACCTTGCCGGATTTGTGGCGACCTTGCCGGATTTATGGCGACCTTGCCGGAAATGTGGTGACCTTGGTGGATTTGTGGCGACCTTGCCGGATTTATGGCGACCTTGCCAGAAATGTGGCGACCTTGCCGTATTTGCGGCGACCTTGTCTGATTTATGGCGACCTTGCCTGGAATTTGGCGACCTTGCCGGATTTATGGCGACATTCCCGGATTAATGGCGACTTTGCCGGAAATGTGGCGACCTTGCCGGATTATTGGCGACCTTGCCCGATTTATGGCTACATTGGCTGAAATGTGGCGACCTTGACGGATTTGTGGCGACCTTGCCGGAGTTATGGCGACCTTGCCGGGGATGTGGCGACCTTACAGGATTTGTGGTGACCTTGCCGGATTTATGGCGACCTTGCCGGAATTGTGGCGACCTTGCCGGATTTGTGGCGACCTTGCCGGAAATGTGGCGACCTTGCCGGAAATGTGGCGACCCTGCTGGATTTGTGGCGACCTTGCCGGATTTATGGCGGCCTTGCCGGAAATGTGGCGACCTTGCCGGATTTTGGCGACCTTTCCGGATTTATGGCGGTCTTGCCCGAAATGTGGCGACCTTGCCGGATTTATGGTGACATTCCCGGATTAATGGCGACCTTGCCGGAAATGTGACGACCTTGCCGGATTTGTGGCGACCTTGCCGGATTTATGGCGACCTTGCCTGAAATGTGGCGACCTAGACGCATTTGTGCCGACCTTGCCGGATTTATGGCGACCTTGCCGGGGATGTGGCGACCTTGCCGGATTTATGGCGTCCTAGCCGGATTTATGGCGACCGTGCCGGAAATACGGCGACCTTGCCGGAGTTATGGCGACTTTGCAGATTTATGGCGACCTTGCCGGATTTATGGCGACTTTGCCAGATATATGGCGACCTCGCCGGAATTATGGCGACTTTGCCGGATTTATGGCGAACTCGCCGGAAGTATGGCGACATCGCCGGATTTATGGCGACCTTGCCGGAAATATGGCGACATTCCCGGATTAATGGCGACCTTGCCGGAAATGTGGCGACCTTGCCGGATTTATTTTGGAAAAATACACCAATACCAACGCTCAAAATGTGGATTGCAAGTATGTTGGATACCGCACATCTTGAGGAAATGCGATTCCTCCTAATAGATAAATTTGACCAATTCATAACGAGTTGGTCTCCATTTGTCGTATTTTTGGAAACATATGGTGCAATACAGGTGTAAAAGATAATCCGTGACTGCGGATGGTCAAGATTATAAATGATCTCCTTACTTCTATTTTCTTTTCTTCTCTTCTCTTCTTTTATTCTCTTTCTTCTATTTTCTGTCTCAACTTTCTTTTTTCACTCTTTATATTTATTTTTATTTTTCACACACTATATATCTCACATTTTTCTATTTTTCATTATCTAACTTTTTTCTTTTTCTTCTTTATTACAAATTTTTTTTTAAATAAGAAGCTGTACATAAAAGGTATTATGAAAATATGATTGTATACAATTGTACTTCTAACAAAATTAAAATATTTTTAAAAAAAGAAGACATTCCCGGATTAATGGCGACCTTGCCGGGGATGTGGCGACCTTGCCGGATTTGTGGCGACCTTGCGGGATATATGGCGACCTTGCCGGAATTGTGGCGACCTTGCCTTATTTGTGTCGACCTTGCCGGATTTATGGCGACCTTGCCGCAAATTTGGCGACGTTGCCGGATTTGTGGCGACCTTGCCGGATTTATGGCGACCTTGCCGGAAATATGGTGAACTTGCCGCATTTGTGGCGACCTTGCCGGATTTATGGTGACCTTGCAGGAAATATGGCGACCTTGCCGGAAATGTGGCGACCTTGCCGGATTTGACGCCACCTTGCCGGATTAATGTCGACTTTGCCGGAAATATGGCGACCTTGCCGGATTTGAGGCAATCTTGCCGTATTTATGGCGACCTTGTCGGAAATATGGCGACCTTGCCCGATTGGTGGCGACCTTGCCGGATTTATGGCGACCTTGCCGGAAATATGGCGACCTTGCCGGATTTGTGGCGACTTTGCCGCATTTGTGGCGACCTTGCTGCATTTGTGCCGACCTTGCCGGATTAATGGCGACCTTGCCGGAAATGTGGCGACCTTGCCGGATTTGTGGCGACCTTGCCAAATTTATGGCCACCTTGCCGGAAATGTGGCGACCTTGCCGGATTTATGGCGACATTCACGGATTAATGGTGACCTTGCCAGAAATGTGTCGACCTTGCTGGATTTGTGGCGACTTTACCGGATTTATGGCGACCTTGCCGGGAATGTGTCGACCTTGCTGGGTTTGTGGCGACTTTGCCGGATTTATGGCGACCTTGCCGGGAATGTGGCGACCTTGCCGGATTCATGGCGACATTCCCGGATTAATGGCGACCTTGCCGGAAATGTGGCGACCTTGCCGGATTTATGGCGACATTCCCGGATTAATGGCGACCTTGCCTGGGATGTGGCGACCTTGCCGGATTTGTGGCGACCTTGCCGGATTTATGGCGACCTTGCAGGAATTGTGGCGACCTTGCCTTATTTGTGGCGACCTTGCCGGATTTATGGCGACCTTGCCGCAAATGTGGCGACGTTGCCAGATTTGTGGCGACCTTGCCGGAAATGTGGCGACCTTGCCGGAAATGTGGCGACCTTGCCGGAAATGAGGCGACCTTGCCGGATTCATGGCGACCTTGCCGGAAATGTGGCGACCTTGCCGGATTTCTGGCGACGATGCCGGATTTCTGGCGACCTTGCCGCAAATGTGGCGATCTTGCCGGATTTGTGGCGACCTTGCCGGATTTATGGCGACCTTGTGGGATTTGTGGCGACCTTGCCGGATTTATGGCGGTCTTGCCGGACTTGTGGCGACCTTGCCGGATTCATGGCGACGATTCCGGATTTCTGGCGACCTTGCCGGAAATATGGCGACCTTGCCGCATTTGACGCGACCTTGCCGAATTTATGGCTACCTTGAGTGAAATATGGCTACCTTGCCGAATTTGAGGCAAACTTGCCTGATTTATGGCGACCTTGTCGGAAATATGGCGACCTTGCCGGATTTGTGGCGACCTTGCAGGGTTTATGGCGACCTTGCCGGAAATATGGCGACCTTGCCGGATTTGTGGCGACCTTGCCGGATTGTTGGCGACCTCGCCGGGAATGTAGTGACCTTGCCGGATTTGTGGCGACCTTGCCGGATTATGGCGACCTCGACGGAAATGTTGCGATCTTGCCGGATTTTTGGCGACTTTGTCGGATGTATGGCGACCTTGCCGGAAATATGTCGACCTTGCCGGATTTGGGGCGACCTTGCCGGATTTATGGCGACCTTGCCAGAACTATTGCGACTTTGCCGGATTTGTGGCGACCTTGCCGGATTTATGGCGACCTAGCCGGAAATATTTCAACCATGCCGGATTTGTGGCGACCTTGCCGGATTTATGGCGACCTTGCCTTATTTGTGGCGACCTTGCCGGATTTATGGCGACCTTGCCGCAAATGTGGCGACGTTGCCGGATTTGTGGCGACCTTGCCGGACTTGTTGCGACCTTGCCGGAAATGTGGTGACCTTGCCGGATATGTGGCCACGATGCCGGATTTCTGGCGACCTTGCCGAAATGTTGCGACCTTGCCGGATCTATGGCGACCTTGCCGGAACTGTGGCGACCTTGCCGGATTTGATGCGACCTTGCCGAATTTATGGCTACCTTGATTGAAATGTGGCGACCTTGCCGGATTTGACGCACCTTGCCGGATTTATGGCGACTTTGCCGGAAATATGGCTATCTTGCCGGATTTGAGGCAAAGTTGCCGGATTTATGGCGACCTTGTCGGAAATATGGCGACCTTTTCGGATTTGTGGCGACGTTGCAGGATTTATGGCGACCTTGCCGGATTGTTGTCGACCTCGCCGTGAATGTAGTGACCTTGCCGGATTCCACGGAAATGTTGCGATTTGCCGGAAATGTGGCGACCTTGCCGGATTCATGACGACCTTGCCGCAAATGTGGCGACGTTGCCGGATTTGTGTCGACCTTGCCGGAAATGTGGCGACCTTGCCGGAAATGTGGCGACCTTGCCGGAAATGTGGCGACCTTGCCGGATTCATGGCGACCTTGCCGGAAATGTGGGGACCTTGCCAGATTTGTGGCGACGATGCCGGATTTCTGGCGACCTTGCCGCAAATGTGGAGATCTTGCCGGATTTCTGGCGACCTTGCCGGATTTATGGCGACCTTGTGGGATTTGTGGCGCCCTTGCCGGATTTATGGCGACCTTGCCGGAAATGTGGCGACCTTGCCGCATTTGTGGCGACGATGCCGGATTTCTGGCGACCTTGCCGAAATGTTGCGACCTTGCCGGATTTGTGGCGACCTTGCCGGGTCTATGGCGACCTTGCCGGAAATCTGGCGACCTTGCCGGATTTGACGTGACCTTGCCGGACTTGTTGCGACCTTCCCGGATTCATGGCGACCTTGCCGGAAATGTGGCGACCTTGCCGGATTTGTGGCGACGATGCCGGATTTCTGGCGACCTTGCCGAAATGTTGCGACCTTGCCGGATCTATGGCCACCATGCCGGAACTGTGGCGACCCTGCCGGATTTGACGCGACCTTGCCGAATTTATGGCTACCTTGATTGAAATGTGGCGACCTTGCCGGATTTGACGCACCTTGCCGGATTTATGGCGACTTTGCCAGAAATATGGCTACCTTGCCGGATTTGAGGCAAACTTGGCGGATTTATGGCGACCTTGTCGAAAATATGGCGACCTTTTCGGATTTGTGGCGACGATGCCGGATTTCTGGCGACCCTGCCGAAATGTTGCGACCTTGCCGGATTTCTGGCGACCTTGCCGGATCTATGGCGACCTTACCGGAAATCTGGCGACCTTGCCGGATTTGACGCGACCTTGCCGGACTTGCTGCGACCTTGCCGATTCATGGCGACCTTGTCGGAAATGTGGCGACCTTGCCGGATTTGTGGCGACGATGCCGGATTTCTGGCCACCTTGCCGAAATGTTGCGACCTTGCCGGATCTATGGCGACCTTGCCGGAACTGTGGCGAACCTGCCGGATTTGATGCGACCTTGCCGAATTTATGGCTACCTTGATTGAAATGTGGCGACCTTGCCGGATTTGACGCACCTTGCCGGATTTATGGCGACTTTGCCGGAAATATGGCTACCTTGCCGGATTTGAGGCGACCTTTTCGGATGTGTGGCGACCTTGCAGGATTTATGGCGACCTTGCCGGAAATATGGCAACCGTGCCGTATTTGTGGCGACTTTGCCGGATTTGTGGCGACCTTGCCGGATTTATGGCGACCTTGCCGGAAATATGGCGACCTTGTCGCATTTGTGGCGACCTTGCCGGATTTATGGTGACCTTGCCGGAAATATGGCGATCTTGCCGGATTTGAAGCAAACTTGCCGGAGTTATGGCGACCTTGTCGGAAATATGGCGACCTTGCCATATTTGTGGCGCCCTTGCCGGATTTATGGCGACCTTGACGGAAATATGGCGACCTTGCCGGATTTGTGGCAACCTTGCGGGAAATATGGCGACGTTGCCGGATTTATGGCGTCCTAGCCGGATTTATGACGACCTCGCCGGATTTATGGCGACCTTGCCGGGTTTTTGGCGACCTTGCCGGAAATATGGCGACCTCGCCGTATTTAAGGCGACCTTGCCGGATATGCGGCGACCTTGCCAGATTTATGGAGACCTTGCCGGATTTATGGCGACCTTGCCGGATTTATGGCGACCTCGCCGGAAATGTGGCGACCTTGGCGGATTTGAGGCCACCTTGCAGCATTTACGGCGACCTCGCCGGAAATATGGCGACCTTCCCTGATTTGTGTCCACCATGCCGGATTTATGGCGACCTTGCAGGAAATATGGCTACCTTGCCGGATTTGTGCCCACCTTGCCGGATTTGTGGCGACCTCGCCGGAAATGTGGCGACCTTGCCGGATTCATGGCGACCTTGCCGGAAATATGGCGACCTTGCCGCATTTGTGGCGACCTTGCCGGATTTATGGCGACCTTGCCGGGAATATGGCGATCTTGCCGGAAATGTGGCGACCTTGCCGGATTTGACGCCACCTTGCCGGATTAATGTCGACTTTGCCGGAAATATGGCGACCTTGCCGGATTTGAGGCAAACTTGCCGGATTTATTGCGACCTTGTCGGAAATATGGCGACCTTGCCCGATTTGTGGCGACCTTGCCGCATTTATGGCGACCTTGCCGGAAATATGGCGACCTTGCCGGATTTGTGGCGACCTTGCCGAATTTATGGCGACTTTGACGGAAATATGGCGACCTTGCCGGATTTGTGGCAACCTTGCCGGAAATATGGCGACCTTGCCGGATTTATGGAGACCTTGCCGGATTTATGGCGACCTTGCCGGATTTATGGCGACCTCGCCGGAAATGTGGCGACCTTGGCGGATTTGAGGCCACCTTGCAGCATTTATGGCGACCTCGCCGGAAATATGGCGAACTTGCCGGATTTGACGCCACCTTGCCGGATTTACGGCGCCTTCGCCGGAAATATGGCCACCTTCCCTGATTTGTGTCCACCATGCCGGATTTATGGCGACCTTGCCGGAAATATGGCTACCTTGCCGGATTTGTGCCCACCTTGCCGGATTTGTGGCGACCTCGCCGGAAATGTGGCGACCTTGCCGGATTCATGGCGACCTTGCCGGATTTGACGCGACCTTGACGGACTTGTTGCGACGTTGCCGGATTTATGGCGTCCTAGCCGGATTTATGACGACCTCGTCGGATTTATGGCGACCTTGCCGGGTTTTTGGCGACCTTGCCGGAAATATGGCGACCTTGCCGGAAATGTGGCGACCTTGCCGGAAATGTGGCGACCTTGCCGGATTCATGGCGACCTTGCCGAAAATGTGGGGACCTTGACAGATTTGTGGCGACGATGCCGGATTTCTGGCGACCTTGCCGCAAATGTGGAGATCTTGCCGGATTTGTGGCGACCTTGCCGGATTTATGGCGACCTTGTCGGAAATATGGCGACCTTTTCGGATTTGTGGCGACGTTGCAGGATTTATGGCGACCTTGCCGGATTGTTGTCGACCTCGCCGTGAATGTAGTGACCTTGCCGGATTCCACGGAAATGTTGCGATTTGCCGGAAATGTGGCGACCTTGCCGGATTCATGACGACCTTGCCGCAAATGTGGCGACGTTGCCGGATTTGTGTCGACCTTGCCGGAAATGTGGCGACCTTGCCGGAAATGTGGCGACCTTGCCGGAAATGTGGCGACCTTGCCGGATTCATGGCGACCTTGCCGGAAATGTGGGGACCTTGCCAGATTTGTGGCGACGATGCCGGATTTCTGGCGACCTTGCCGCAAATGTGGAGATCTTGCCGGATTTCTGGCGACCTTGCCGGATTTATGGCGACCTTGTGGGATTTGTGGCGCCCTTGCCGGATTTATGGCGACCTTGCCGGAAATGTGGCGACCTTGCCGCATTTGTGGCGACGATGCCGGATTTCTGGCGACCTTGCCGAAATGTTGCGACCTTGCCGGATTTGTGGCGACCTTGCCGGGTCTATGGCGACCTTGCCGGAAATCTGGCGACCTTGCCGGATTTGACGCGACCTTGCCGGACTTGTTGCGACCTTCCCGGATTCATGGCGACCTTGCCGGAAATGTGGCGACCTTGCCGGATTTGTGGCGACGATGCCGGATTTCTGGCGACCTTGCCGAAATGTTGCGACCTTGCCGGATCTATGGCCACCATGCCGGAACTGTGGCGACCCTGCCGGATTTGACGCGAACTTGCCGAATTTATGGCTACCTTGATTGAAATGTGGCGACCTTGCCGGATTTGACGCACCTTGCCGGATTTATGGCGACTTTGCCAGAAATATGGCTACCTTGCCGGATTTGAGGCAAACTTGGCGGATTTATGGCGACCTTGTCGAAAATATGGCGACCTTTTCGGATTTGTGGCGACGATGCCGGATTTCTGGCGACCCTGCCGAAATATTGCGACCTTGCCGGATTTCTGGCGACCTTGCCGGATCTATGGCGACCTTACCGGAAATCTGGCGACCTTGCCGGATTTGACGCGACCTTGCCGGACTTGCTGCGACCTTGCCGATTCATGGCGACCTTGTCGGAAATGTGGCGACCTTGCCGGATTTGTGGCGACGATGCCGGATTTCTGGCCACCTTGCCGAAATGTTGCGACCTTGCCGGATCTATGGCGACCTTGCCGGAACTGTGGCGAACCTGCCGGATTTGATGCGACCTTGCCGAATTTATGGCTACCTTGATTGAAATGTGGCGACCTTGCCGGATTTGACGCACCTTGCCGGATTTATGGCGACTTTGCCGGAAATATGGCTACCTTGCCGGATTTGAGGCGACCTTTTCGGATGTGTGGCGACCTTGCAGGATTTATGGCGACCTTGCCGGAAATATGGCAACCGTGCCGTATTTGTGGCGACTTTGCCGGATTTGTGGCGACCTTGCCGGATTTATGGCGACCTTGCCGGAAATATGGCGACCTTGTCGCATTTGTGGCGACCTTGCCGGATTTATGGTGACCTTGCCGGAAATATGGCGATCTTGCCGGATTTGAAGCAAACTTGCCGGAGTTATGGCGACCTTGTCGGAAATATGGCGACCTTGCCATATTTGTGGCGCCCTTGCCGGATTTATGGCGACCTTGCCGCAAATATGGCGACTTGCCGGATTTGTGGCGACCAAGCAGAATTTATGGCGACCTTGACGGTAATATGGCGACCTTGCCGGATTTGTGGCAACCTTGCGGGAAATATGGCGACGTTGGCGGATTTATGGCGTCCTAACCGGATTTATGGCGACCTCGCCGGATTTATGGCGACCTTGCCGGGTTTTTGGCGACTTTGCCGGAAATATGGCGACCTCGCCGTATTTAAGGCGACCTTGCCGGATATGCGGCGACCTTGCCGGATTTATGGAGACCTTGCCGGATTTATGGCGACCTTGCCGGATTTATGGCGACCTCGCCGGAAATGTTGCGACCTTGGCGGATTTGAGGCCACCTTGCAGCATTTACGGCGACCTCGCCGGAAATATGGCGAACTTGCCGGATTTGAGGTCACCTTGCCGGATTTACGGCGCCTTCGCCGGAAATATGGCGACCTTCCCTGATTTGTGTCCGCCATGGCGGATTTATGGCGACCTTGCCGGAAATATGGCTACCTTGCCGGATTTGTGCCCACCTTGCCGGATTTGTGGCGACCTCGCCGGAAATGTGGCGACCTTGCCGGATTCATGGCGACCTTGCCGGAAATATGGCGACCTTGCCGCATTTGTGGCGACCTTACCGGATTTATGGCGACCTTGCCGGGAATATGGCGATCTTGCCGGAAATGTGGCGACCTTGCCGGATTAGACGCTACCTTGCCGGATTAATGTCGACTTTGCCGGAAATATGGCGACCTTGCCGGATTTGAGGCAAACTTGCCGGATTTATGGCGACCTTGCCGGATTTATGGCGACCTCGCCGGAAATGTGGCGACCTTGGCGGATTTGAGGCCACCTTGCAGCATTTACGGCGATCTCGACGGAAATATGGCGAACTTGCCGGATTTGAGGCCACCTTGCCGGATTTACGGCGCCTTCGCCGGAAATATGGCCACCTTCCCTGATTTGTGTCCACCATGCCGGATTTATGGCGACCTTGCCGGAAATATGGCTACCTTGCCGGATTTGTGCCCACCTTGCCGGATTTGTGGCGACGATGCCGGATTTCTGGCGACCTTGCCGCAAATGTGGAGATCTTGCCGGATTTCTGGCGACCTTGCCGGATTTATGGCGACCTTGTGGGATTTGTGGCGCCCTTGCCGGATTTATGGCGACCTTGCCGGAAATGTGGCGACCTTGCCGCATTTGTGGCGACGATGCCGGATTTCTGGCGACCTTGCCGAAATGTTGCGACCTTGCCGGATTTGTGGCGACCTTGCCGGGTCTATGGCGACCTTGCCGGAAATCTGGCGACCTTGCCGGATTTGACGCGACCTTGCCGGACTTGTTGCGACCTTCCCGGATTCATGGCGACCTTGCCGGAAATGTGGCGACCTTGCCGGATTTGTGGCGACGATGCCGGATTTCTGGCGACCTTGCCGAAATGTTGCGACCTTGCCGGATCTATGGCCACCATGACGGAACTGTGGCGACCCTGCCGGATTTGACGCGAACTTGCCGAATTTATGGCTACCTTGATTGAAATGTGGCGACCTTGCCGGATTTGACGCACCTTGCCGGATTTATGGCGACTTTGCCAGAAATATGGCTACCTTGCCGGATTTGAGGCAAACTTGGCGGACTTATGGCGACCTTGTCGAAAATATGGCGACCTTTTCGGATTTGTGGCGACGATGCCGGATTTCTGGCGACCCTGCCGAAATGTTGCGACCTTGCCGGATTTCTGGCGACCTTGCCGGATCTATTGCGACCTTACCGGAAATCTGGCGACCTTGCCGGATTTGACGCGACCTTGCCGGACTTGCTGCGACCTTGCCGATTCATGGCGACCTTGTCGGAAATGTGGCGACCTTGCCGGATTTGTGGCGACGATGCCGGATTTCTGGCCACCTTGCCGAAATGTTGCGACCTTGCCGGATCTATGGCGACCTTGCCGGAACTGTGGCGAACCTGCCGGATTTGATGCGACCTTGCCGAATTTATGGCTACCTTGATTGAAATGTGGCGACCTTGCCGGATTTGACGCACCTTGCCGGATTTATGGCGACTTTGCCGGAAATATGGCTACCTTGCCGGATTTGAGGCGACCTTTTCGGATGTGTGGCGACCTTGCAGGATTTATGGCGACCTTGCCGGAAATATGGCAACCGTGCCGTATTTGTGGCGACTTTGCCGGATTTGTGGCGACCTTGCCGGATTTATGGCGACCTTGCCGGAAATATGGCGACCTTGTCGCATTTGTGGAGACCTTGCCGGATTTATGGTGACCTTGCCGGAAATATGGCGATCTTGCCGGATTTGAAGCAAACTTGCCGGAGTTATGGCGACCTTGTCGGAAATATGGCGACCTTGCCATATTTGTGGCGCCCTTGCCGGATTTATGGCGACCTTGCCGCAAATATGGCGACTTGCCGGATTTGTGGCGACCATGCAGAATTTATGGCGACCTTGACGGTAATATGGCGACCTTGCCGGATTTGTGGCAACCTTGCGGGAAATATGGCGACGTTGGCGGATTTATGGCGTCCTAACCGGATTTATGGCGACCTCGCCGGATTTATGGCGACCTTGCCGGGTTTTTGGCGACTTTGCCGGAAATATGGCGACCTCGTCGTATTTAAGGCGACCTTGCCGGATATGCGGCGACCTTGCCGGATTTATGGAGACCTTGCCGGATTTATGGCGACCTTGCCGGATTTATGGCGACCTCGCCGGAAATGTTGCGACCTTGGCGGATTTGAGGCCACCTTGCAGCATTTACGGCGACCTCGCCGGAAATATGGCGAACTTGCCGGATTTGAGGTCACCTTGCCGGATTTACGGCGCCTTCGCCGGAAATATGGCGACCTTCCCTGATTTGTGTCCGCCATGGCGGATTTATGGCGACCTTGCCGGAAATATGGCTACCTTGCCGGATTTGTGCCCACCTTGCCGGATTTGTGGCGACCTCGCCGGAAATGTGGCGACCTTGCCGGATTCATGGCGACCTTGCCGGAAATATGGCGACCTTGCCGCATTTGTGGCGACCTTACCGGATTTATGGCGACCTTGCCGGGAATATGGCGATCTTGCCGGAAATGTGGCGACCTTGCCGGATTAGACGCTACCTTGCCGGATTAATGTCGACTTTGCCGGAAATATGGCGACCTTGCCGGATTTGAGGCAAACTTGCCGGATTTATGGCGACCTTGCCGGATTTATGGCGACCTCGCCGGAAATGTGGCGACCTTGGCGGATTTGAGGCCACCTTGCAGCATTTACGGCGATCTCGACGGAAATATGGCGAACTTGCCGGATTTGAGGCCACCTTGCCGGATTTACGGCGCCTTCGCCGGAAATATGGCCACCTTCCCTGATTTGTGTCCACCATGCCGGATTTATGGCGACCTTGCCGGAAATATGGCTACCTTGCCGGATTTGTGCCCACCTTGCCGGATTTGTGGCGACCTCGCCGGAAATGTGGCGACCTTGCCGGATTCATGGCGACCTTGCCGGAAATATGGCGACCTTGCCGCATTTGTGGCGACCTTGCCGGATTTATGGCGACCTTGCCGGGAATATGGGGATCTTGCCGGAAATGTGGCGACCTTGCCGGATTTGACGCCACCTTGCCGGATTAATGTCGACTTTGCCGGAAATATGGCGACCTTGCCGGATTTGAGGCAAACTTGCCGGATTTATTGCGACCTTGTCGGAAATATGGCGACGTTGCCCGATTTGTGGCGACCTTGCCGCATTTATGGCGACCTTGCCGGAAATATGGCGACCTTGCCGGATTTGTGGCGACCTTGCCGAATTTATGGCGACCTTGACGGGAATATGCCGACCTGGCCGGATTTGTGGCAACCTTGCCGGAAATATGGCGACCTTGCCGGATTTATGGCGTCATAGCCGGATTTATGTCGACCGTGCCGGAAATACGGCGACCTTGCCGGAGTTATGGCGACTTTGCAGATTTATGGCGACCTTGCCGGATTTATTGCGACTTTGCCGGAAAGATGGCGACCTCGCCGGAATTATGGCGACCTTGCCGGATTTATGTTGACCTTGTAGCGGCCTGAACGAGGTCAGTAACAGGCCAGACGCCAGACGGGTTCAATTAGCAGACTTTAATGCTTACAACGAGAGCACCCCACACACACACCTCGAGAGCACTAAATCCAGGGTCGACTGCAAACCCCGTGGCAGACCAGTCCCCTGTCCTTCACCCCCCCAGGGACCGCCACATGACGTCCCCCCAAGTACCCGAGACACGAAACGGACAGGAGGCCGTACACGGCGGCCAGCGCGGGTGCACACCACGCCCTGCCCCGGAACAGGCAACTGACCAACAGGTGCATGGGACCAAGTAACCAGAGGAGGTACCCTAGACAGAGGCCGCCCTCGCTTACGAGGCCGCGCTACCAACACCGGCTGATCGATATCAATATGTGCTGGCTTCAACCGCGCAACTGAAACAGTCTCATGCCGACCCCCCATGTCCAGGACGAAAGAGGATGAGCCATGTTCCAGTACCCGAAAGGGACCCTCGTACGGCCGCTGGAGAGGTGTCCGATGCGCATCCCTGCGCAGAAAAACGAACTGGCAGTCCACCAGGGCAGGCGGAACATGGGGACAGAAAGACCCATGACGGGACGTTGGCACCGGCGCCAACTTGCCCACCGTGTGCCGAAGACGTTGTAGAACGTCCGAAAGCTGCTCCGCCTGACCACGTGCCGACGGGATGAATTCCCCGGGCACCGTCAACGCAGACCCATATACCAACTCGGCGGAGGAGGAGGCTAAGTCCTCTTTGGGTGCGGTGCGGATCCCCAGCAAAACCCACGGCAGAGCGTCCACCCAGTCCGGACCCTTGAGCCGTGCCTTCAGGGCATCCTTAAGTTGACGGTGAAACCGCTCCACCAAGCCGTTCGCCTGCGGGTGGTACGCCGTCGTGTGGTGCAGACGAACACACAGGAGACGTGCCATGGCCGCCCACAGCTCCGACGTGAACTGAGGCCCCCAGTCGGAAGTTATGTCCAGTGGCACTCCGAACCTGGCGATCCAATGCGCCACCAAGGCTCGAGCGCAAGTAATCGTTGCAGAATTCGGTAGCGGGATGGCTTCAGGCCACCGCGTGAAGCGGTCCACAACGGTGAATAGGTAGGTCATGACCTGGGACGACGGCAGCGGCCCCACGATGTCCACGTGAATGTGGTCGAAACGCTGCCTTGGAATGGGGAACTCCGGCAACGGCGCGCGCACGTGTCGTTGCACCTTGGCGGTCTGGCACGAGATGCAGGTGCGCGCCCAGTGTCCAACCTCCTTCCGCAGTCCGTGCCACATGAAACGGGAGGCCACCAGGGCCGTTGTCGCCCGGATGGAGGGATGCGCAAGCCCATGGAGCACCTCAAACACCCTGCGCCGCCAGGCGATGGGGACAATGGGTCGCGGAACCCCAGAGGAGACATCGCACAGCAGCGTTGCACCCCCAGGACCACAGACAACGTCCTTCAACTGCAGGCCCGAAACTGCCGTACGATAAGCGGACATCTCCTCGTCGACCAACTGAGCGGCTGCTAGGGCGGAATAATTGATCCCCTCGGCGACTTGGAGAACCGCGTTGACTGCAGGTCTAGATAAGGCATCGGCCACTCTGTTGAATTTGCCCTCAACGAACCGGATGGAGGTTGTGTATTCGGACACATACGCCAACTGCCTCTGCTGCCGGGCAGACCACAGGTCTGAAACCTTGGCGAACGCGAAGGTTAACGGCTTGTGGTCCGTAAACACAGTAAACAGCCTCCCTTCCAGGAAATAGCGGAAATGGCGTACAGCGAGATATAGGGCAAGGAGCTCGCGGTCAAAAGCACTGTAACGGCGTTGAGCAGCACTGAGATGCCTGCTGAAGAAGGCGAGTGGCCGCCAGTATCCATGGACGAGCTGCTCCAACACTGCCCCAACCGCAATCTCATGAAGCGTCTACCGTCAACGCCGTCGGGGCGTTCTCCCGAGGGTGGACGAGCATGGTGGCTTCAGCCAGTGCCTGCTTAGCCCTTTCAAAAGCCGCTGATGCTTCCGCGGACCACTCAACCTCCCTGCGATGACCAGCAATCAGCTGGAACAGCGGAAACATGACTGCGGCCGCTGCCGGCAGGAAGCGGTGATAGAAAGTGACCATCCCCACGAATTCTTGTAGGCCCCTAACTGTGGTCGGACGGGGGAACCTGCGGATAGCGTCCACCTTGACCGGCAGAGGCACCACCCCTTGTGGAGTCACGCGGTGGCCGAGGAAGTCGATAGACGTCACCCCGAAACGGCATTTTAGACGCGTTGATGGCGCTGACACAGCTGACGGAGGTGGATGCAGTGCTCCTGCCGCGAGTGACTAGCCACGAGTATGTCATCTAAGTACACAAAGACGAAATCCAGGCCGCGGCACACACAGTCCATAAGCCACTGAAAGGCCTGCGCAGAGCTTTTTAACCCAAACGGCATCCTTACAAATTCGAATAGACCAAATGGTGTAATAATGGCCGTCTTCGGAATATCATCGCGGCGAACCGGAATTTGATTATATCCTCGTACGACGTCCACCTTGGAGAATATGGATGCTCCGGCTAGATGGGCATTGAAGTCCTGAATGTTCGGAACTGGGTACCTATCCGCGACGGTCGCATCATTCAGGCGACGGTAATCCCCACACGGGCGCCAGCCCCCGTCTGCCTTGGGGACCATGTGGAGCAGTGACGCCCATGGGCTATCGGAGGGACGCACGATTCCCATCTCCTCCATCAGGCGGAACCCCTGCCGAGCAAGCCGAAGCTTGTCTGGCGCCAGACGACGCGCCCGGGCGTGCACAGGCGGGCCGGTAGTAGGGATATGGTGCTCCACCCCGTGCTTGGGGGTGGAGGAGCGGAAGTGGGGTTCCAGGATGTCAGGAAAATCTGCCATGATGCGCGCGAAAGTCGCATCCACGGACGACAGGGGGCCATCAGTGCGTGATACAGGATCACCAATATGGAGGAAGACCGGCTCCAGCATGACAGAATGCATCAGGCGCCGCCGCTTGACATCCACGAGCAGTGAATGAGCTCGAAGGAAGTCGGCGCCCAGCAGCGGCTGGGAAACGTCAGCAATTACGAACTTCCATGAAAAGGAGCTGCGGCCAAAGTTGAGGGAGATGGTGCGAAACCCGTAGGTGCGGAGAGCACTCCCGTTCGCCGCGGTGAGGAGGGGCCCTCGTTTACCCGCCCGGATGCTCACTTCCGCACCAGTGTCCACGAGGAATCGACCTCCAGTGCGGCGATCCCAGGCGAATACGCGATGAATTTTGCCGGCCGCCGAAGGAATTACTGATGACCGGCCCTTTCGTTTCCCGGGAATGAACAGGGTGGCACACATCTCCTGGCTGCAGCTCCCCAGCGACGGTGGTAAGAGCACCAACCTCCTCTGTTGGTGTCTTGTGGAACTGCATACCAATTTGGCTGGTTTGGACGCCAGCGACCTCTGCTGGCGTTAAGTGGAACTGCAGGCTGGCCGTACTGGAAAGACGTGCCTGCAGTGGAATGCGCAATGGCGGCCGGATTTTGCCGCGGGGCCCGACTGGGAGCAGTGGAGACGCGGTCGATATATGATTACAGTCATATTTACATTTTATATATATATTTATATATAGGTATAATAATATATAGTTTAAATGGACTGCAACACGGAAATAGGCTGCCCATGGTGTAATATGGGCATTGGCCACTAGATGGCGCTCACTTTCACGATCTCATTTTCTAATTAGTTTAATTAATTAATGTGCAACTTTTGGCAATGACGAGTTATGACTTCCTTCTCACTTATATTTCATCTAAATCTGTGGAAAATTTCATGTAGTTTGGTGATGGGTCACTAAAACTGGATTGTAGACACATTTGATGCTCGGCCCACAGCCTACTCCTCGTCCGCCGGCACGGCCGGCCGCCTTACACATGCGCACAACCACGACCAGCACCAAAGACCCTATAGCGAGGATCTTTGGCCAGCGCATCATCGGCCGTGGTTGTGCGTATGTGCCGCCCTGCACATGCTCACTGCCACTGCAACTGGTCAGCGTCGGCCACTTTCTCCCTCCCTTTGCGTGGTGGGAGATCTAGCCGCCATTGCTGTCCACTCGCCGTGACCGCTGAAAACCAACGCAGAATCACTCGCTGTAGCTGGAGTAACTCCCTGGAGTAACTCTTGCCTCTTGGTTTCCTGGTCCTCCAAAAATATTCAAAATGTAATTTAAACAGAATTTAAACACCACCACCAAACTGAAAAATAACAGCATATTGCATTTTATCTGTGTATTTATTGTATATATATATATATATATATATATGGTCTATGGTATATAGATACAGTGAACTTTTATCTCTTGTTCTGTATTATGTTTACATATTCTGTTGTGCTGCAGCAAGCAAGAATTTCATTGTCCTATCTGGGACACACGACAATAAAACTCTCTTGACTCTTGACTTGGACTTAAAAAAGAAATGGTTCTTGGGGAAAATAAGAGGTACCTTAAATGTAGTTGCTTCTGGTTGGCTACCTATAGTAGGGTGACGACTATTCCATGCTTTAATTGTGCGGCGGAACTCCATGGAGAAGCCAGCATCTCTGTATAGAAGAAATTGGGTGACGTTTCGGGTAGAGACCCTTCTTTAGATTTCCTCTGGTTATGGTGTTTTAGTTTAATTTAAAGATATAGCGTTTAAACAGGCCCTTCGGCCCACCGAGTCCACGCCGATCACTGATCACCAGTACACTAGCTCTATAACCATATAACCATAACATATAACCATAACAGCACGGAAACAGGCCATCTCGGCCCTTCAAGTCCGTGCCGATGTCTATCCCACACATTAGCGACGTAAGTCAAGAGTCAAGAGTGTTTTATTCTCTTATGTCCCAATGAAATCCTTACTTGCAGCAGCACAACAGAATATGTAAACATAGTACTCTGTAAACAATGTTATCAACGAGAAAACAAAACAGTGTATATTTATATATGAATATATAACTACACACACACACACACACACGCAATTTCCCTCCTGGGATTAATAAAGTTCCATCGTATAGTATTGTGTGTGTAGGAAAGAACTGCAGATGCTGGTTCAAACTGAGGATAGACACAAAAAGCTGGAGTAACTCAACAGGTCAGACGGAATCTCTGGACAAAAGGAAAATATTACGTTTTGGGTTGGGTCTGAAAAAGGTTCCTGCACACCTTTGGAATGTGGAAGGAAACGAGCACCCGGAGAAAACCCATGCGATCAAAGGGGAAAGGAGCAAACTCCATACAGACAGCACCCATATTCAGGATCAATTCCGGGTCTGGCAATTTTAGGCAGCAACATTATGGCCAATGTACTGCCCCATAGTCTTGAACTGAATTAAAACCTACAGTAGCTGTAAAGGGGGACATAGCATCACTTAGAGATTTCAGACTGAAAATGGATAGTTTCTTTTTTTTAGTAACCAAAGTTATCAGCATATAATTTTTTGTGTGTTGGAAAATAAAATATAGTGGCACAGCTGTTGGACTTGCTGCCTCACACGCCAGAGATCTGTGTTCGATCATCTCCTCGGGCACTGTCTGTTTTGAATTTGTACATTCTCCCTGCAAGCGTGTGAGTTTCCTCCCACGTCCCATAAACGCATTGGCTTTGTAGGTTAACTTGTCTCTGTAAACTTGCCCCTAATGTGTAGGGAGTGGGTGAGGAAAGTGGGATAACAGAACTTGTGTGAATGGGGAGACAAAAATGCTGGAGAAACTCAGCGGGTGAGGCAGCATCTATGGAGCGAAGGAAATAGGCGACGTTTCGGGTCGAGACCCTTCTTCAGACTGATGTTAGGGTGCGGGGAAGTGGGAAAAAGAAAGGAAGAGGTGGAGACAGTGGGCTGAAGGAGCGTTGGGAAGCGGAGGAGAAAGCAGGGACTACCTGAAATTGGAGGTCAATTTTCATACCGCTCGGGTGTAAACTGCCCAAGCAAAATATGAGGTGCTGTTCCTCCAATTTACGGTGGGCTTCACTCTGGCCATGGAGGAGGCCCAGGACAGAAAGTTCGGATTTGTAATGGGAAGGGGAGTTGAAGTGCCAAGCCACCGGGAGATCAGGTTGGTTAATGCGAACCGAGCGGACGTGATGGGCAAAGCGATCGCCAAGCCTGTGCTTGGTCTCACCAATGTAGAGCAGCTGACACATAGAGCAGCGGATGCAATAGATGAGGTTGGAGGAGGTGCAGGTGAACCTCTGCCTCACCTGGAAAGACTGCTTGGGTCCTTGAATGGAGTCAAGGGGAAAGGTAAAGCGTTTCCTGCCGTTGCAAGGGAAAGTGCAAGGAGAGGGGGTGGTTTGGGTGTGAAGGGACTAAATGACGAGGGAGTTACGGAGGGAGCGGTCTCTGCGGAGGACCGACAGGGGAGGAGATCGGAAGTTGTGGCCAGTGGTGGGGTGCCGTTGGTAGACAAAGCTGGAGAAAATCAGCGGGTGAGGCAGCATTTTTGGAGAGAAGGAATAGACGACGTTTCCAGTTGAGACCCTTCTTCAGACTGATGTCGGGAAGTGTGGGGGGGGGGGTCTGGAAAAAGAAAGGAAGAGGCGGAGACAGTAGGCTGTGGGAGAGCTGGGAATGGGAGGGGAAGGAGGGAGAAAGCAAGGGCTACTTGAAATTGGATAAGCCATTGTTCATACCGCTGGGGTGTAAACTACCCAAGCGAAATATGAGGTGCTGCTCCTCCAATTTGCAGTGGGCCTCACTCTGGCCATGGAGGAGGCCCAGGACAGGAAAGGTCAGATTCGGAATGGGAGGGGGAGTTGAAGTGCTCAGCCACCGGGAGATCAGTGTGGTTATTGCGAACTGAGTGTAGGTATTGTGGGAAGCGATCGCCAAGCCTGCACTTGGTCTCACTGGGGTTCATCATACGCTGAATAATCTAACCAGAATTTTGTTTGGAAGTGGAAAGAAATAATAGAAATTGCATTCATTGCAACGTGTAAAAAGAGATGAGATACTGTATTGTAATGTTGCTGCATGTCATTGTGGGATATATCATGTCTTGATTGGTGAATATGTTTATTTTGTAACTTTATTTGAAGCAGAAATAATATGCGAATGCTTCATTGACCATAATTCTGACTGGTAACTACGCACTTCGTCCGAGCACATTATCGCACGTGTCATGCGAGCCGTCCTAAATGACCACCTAAACTGTCATTTGGCAACCTAAAAAGCTGCCTACGTTGCCCGGCTGGCAACAGGGAAAAAAAGTTAAGCGAGAGCCCTGCCTACACAGTAAATGGTAGGCCTCTGGGTGGTGTTGTAGAGCAGAGGGATATAGGAGTGCAGGTGCATGGTTCCTTGAAGGTCGAGTCACAGGTAGATAAGGTGGTCAAAAAGTATTTGGCACATTCGCCTTCATCAGTCAGAGTTTTGATTGTGGAAACTGGGAGGTCATGTTGCAATTGTATAAGACGTTGGTGAGACCGCATTTAAAATATGGTGTTCAGTTCGGGGCACCATGTTATAGGAAAAATATTGTCAAGCTTGAAAGGATTCAGAGAAGATTTACGAGGATGTTGCCAGGACTAGAGGGTGTGAGCTATGGGGAGAGGTTGAGTAGGCTGGGTCTCTATTCCATGGAGCTCAGTAGGATGAGGGGAGATCTTATAGAGGCATACAAAATCATGAGAGGAATAGATCGGGTAGATGCACAGTTTCTTGCCCAGAGTAGGGGAATCGAGGACCAGAGGTCATATGTTCTGATGTAGCTGGGACATTGTTGGTCGGTGTGGGCAAGTTGGGCCGAAGGGCCTGTTTCCAAACTGTATCACTCCATGACCCTAGTCTGTGTAGAGTAGTGTTAGTGGGCGGGAATCGTTGGCCGGTACGGACTCGGTGGGCCGAAGGGCCTGTTTCTGTGCTGTGTCTTTAAACTAAACTTAAAAAATGATAACCTACTTGTACTACCCCACATAAACCCACCACAGGCCAACCCACTTGTACTACCCCAGATAAACCCACCACAGGCCAACTCACTTGTACTACACCAGATAAACCCACCACAGGCCAATCCACTTGTACTACCCCAGATAAATCCACCACAGGCCAACCCACTTGTACTACCCCAGATAAACCCACCACAGGCCAACCCACTTGTACTACCCCAGATAAACCCACTAGAAACGTAGGAAAAACATAGAAAAATAGGTGCAGAAGTAGGCCATTCGGCCCTTCGAGCCACGGAGTACAAAATAGCCTGCCCACACTCTACCCCAGATACATCCATAGAACAGCCCTGTGATACTGCACCCTAGGTTGACTAATCTTTGCACCAGTGTCACCGTGGCTCTGAGCTTTGGGTGTGTGGACTGACGGTCTGTCAGCAGCGTGGGTCCATGGCGTCTCTGGAGAGAAGGAATGGGTGACATTTCAGGACAACGCCCTTCTTCAGACTCCAGAGATGCTGCCCGACCCACTGAGTTACGACAGCTTTTTGTATCCATCTCGCTTGAGACGGGGTTGGGTTCAATAGCCGGCTGACTTGTGTGTGTTTCCCCTCCAGGTGTGTCCCTCACGTGAAGAAGTGGATGCTGCTGGTGTTGCTGGCATTACTGGGTAAGGACCTGCTCCATTTCACATTTCACTTCATCGATCATTGATGTCTGCAAGACAATATGAAGAGAAAATCTTCACTGAGGATTCGAGCAGTTGAGGCAAAGCATGAGGAGAAACAGTCAAGTTGAGAGTAAATGATTAAAGGTGGAGGGAGGGATTGGGGTGGGCCCAGGGCTGTATTTAACAGTCTGTTTGACAGAACAACACTGGTGAATTTATAGAGCAAACTGAGTATTCCGAGCCCAAGGTTCTTGTTGGAATTAGAGAGTGAGGTCCAAGCAGCTGAATTGAGGTTGTGTTATATTGTTCATAAATTATAGGAGCAGAATTAGGCCATTTGGCCCATCAAGTCTACTCCACTATTCAATCATGGCTGATCTATCTTTCCCTCTCAACCCCATTCTCCTGCCTGTCCCCATAACCTCCGACACCCGTTACTAATCAAGAATCTTATCAATCTCCACCTTAAAAATACCCATTGTCTTGGCCTCCTCAGCCGTCTGTGGCAATGAATTTCACAGATTCATCACTCCCTAACTAAAGAAATTCCACCTCGTCCCTTTTCTAAAGGTGCGTGGTTTTGTTCTATGGCTATGGCCTCTGGTCCTAAACTCTCCCACTAGTGGAAACATCCTCTCCACATCCACTCTATCCAGGCCTTTCACTATTCGGCAAGTTTCAATGAAGTCCCTCCTCATCCTGCAGCGAGTACAGGTCCAGTGAGTACAGACCCAGTATCTACAATTGCTCATCACACGTCAACCCACTCATTCCTGGGATCATTCTCGTAAACCTCCTCTGGACCCTCTCCAATGCCAGCGTTTCCTTCTTCAGATGTGGAGCCTAAACGCTCACAATACTCCAAATGTGGTCTGGCCAGTGCCATATAAAGCTTCAGTGTTACATCCCTGTCTTTATATTCTATTATCAGAGTGCTTATATTTGATAATCTCGCTGTTCTAACGCGTGCAAAGATGCTAATCTCCAGATTGCTCCCAGTAGCTGGTACAGTGAGTGTAAGTGTGGGAATGGAGTGTGGGTGATGAGTAGGGAAGTGATGATGCAGGAGGGAGGGCTGTATATTCCTCGGGCACTGGCACTGAGGGCAGGTGGCACCTCGAGGTTGAGACCAATCTCCTCGATGGGTTTGCTAACGCCGTTTGGATGTGTTGATATGGTTTGGTTTGGAAGGAAATTTGTGCCAAGATTTGTGGGGGAAATGGGCAGAACAGGGAACGAGGGCATGAAGTGAGTGAGTGTTTGGGGGGGAAGAGGAAAGAAAGGCTGGAAAATCCAATGGAGGAGTGTGGCTCCACTTGATGCAAGGATTCCATCGAGGGGAAAATGTCAAAGGCTAGAGGGCAGAGCTTTCACGTGAGAGTGACGCGGTTTAAAGGAGATATGGCCCCAAAGTTGTTTTTTAAAAGTGGTGGGTGTCTGGAACGTGCTTCCCGGGATAATGGTGGAAGCAGATACGTTAGTTGATGGCATCAAGGGTCGATCATTTTAGTCAATGGGTAACTTACCAGGTTTCGATAAAATGTATCCCAGGATGCTGAAGGGAGCCAGGGAAGAAATTATAGATGCTCCGACCGTGATATTTTGATTCGTCCTGGTTGCAGGAGTAATACTCGAGGATTAGATTACTAACATACGGTTGTTTAAAAGGGGAGCACGGGAGAGCACAAGTAATTACAGGCCATTTGGCTTAACCTGTGGAGGACAAATTATTGGAATAGATTCAACATGGTATAAAATTCATTTAGAAGTGAATGATTTTTAGAACTGAGAGTAAGCATGCAGGTACAGCAGGCAGTGAAGAAAGCTAATAGCATGTTGGCCTTCATAACAAGAGGAGATGAGTATAGGAGCAAAGAGTTCCTTCTGCAGTTGTACGGGGCCCTAGTGAGACCACACCTGGAGTGTTGTGAGCAGTTTTGGTCTCCAAATTTGAGGTAGGACATTCTTGCTAGTGGATGCCAATTCTCTGGATGCTTTCAAGAGAGTTAGATAGAGCTCTTAAAGATAGTGGAGTCAATGGATATGGTGAGAAGGCAGGAACAGGGTACTGATTGTGGATGATCAGCCATGATCATATTGAATGGCGGTGTTGGCTCGAATGGCCTACTCCTGCACCTATTGTCTATTGTTTAAAAGTTGAGTTAAGGAGAGATTGTCAGGATGGAGTTCTTGTAGGAAGACCTTGTCTGACTGATGGTGACATTGTTTGAGTTGGTGACAAAGAATTGATAAAGGCAGCATGTTTCATGGAGACTATCGTTTTCAGTGAGGTTTTTGGCAAGGTCCCATATGTCAGGCTGGTCAAAAGGTAAAAGGTGATTGGAACCAAAATTAGATTTGTGGTAAAAAGCAAAGGTTAATGTGTGGGAAGGAACTGCAGATGCTGGTTTACACCAAAGATAAACACAAAATGCTGGAGGAACTCAGCGGGTCAGACAGAATCTCTAGAGAAAAGAAATAGGTGACTTTTAGTGTCGAGACCCTTCTTCAGACTGAGAGTCGGGGGGAAAGGGAAATGAGATATATAGATGGTGATGTAGAGAGATATAGAACAAATGAATGAAAGATATGCAAAAAAGTAACTATGATAAAAGAAACAAGCAAAATATGAGATGTTGTTCCTCCAATTTGTGTTTGGCCTCACTCTGACAAAGGAGGAGGCCCAGGACAGAAAGGTTAAGTGTGGGAAGGGGAATTAAAATGTTTGGCAACTTTGAGCGGACTGAGGCGACTGCATACATTGAATGTTGCTTGCTTCAGTGCAACCTTTCTGCCTCTGCAGGTATTGGCCTCTTGATGTCATCCAGAGGTATCTGTTCTCGTGCCGAGAAGCTGGGCGCGCTGGAAAGCACTCAGGTGAGCCCCTGACTGTCCCATCCTTGTGCACTCTCGCTCTTCCTCCTGGAGCACTTCATCTCCGCAGGTCATGGCTGCCCGTGAGCAGCCCGGGTGTTGGGGGTTATGGGGAGAAGGCAGGAGAATGCGGTTAGGAGGGAGAGATAGATCAGCCATGATTGAATGGTGGAGTAGATGGGCTGAATGGCCTAATTCTGCTCCTATCACTTATGACCTTATTACCCTGGAGCTGCCCTGGCTGCAGGATCCCTCGTAGTCCATTCACCCCTTTCCCACATTCTGGTACAGCCACCAGCGACCCAGTAACTTGCACAATCACAGGAGGTCCTCGGCACAATCATGTCCATCCCTGGGACTCCAGGATACTCATGGTGTTGTAGTCATGCAACATGTTGTTAGTTGGCCTTGCGAAGCAAGTTGGCAAACTGGGCTCATTTGGCCCACAGTCCTCTAAACCCTTTTGTCAATATTTCTGTCCAAATGTCTTTTCAGAGTGTCAGAAACCAGTGAGTTCCTGGTGGATCTTGGCATTCACTGAAACTCTTCCACAGCAGTAGAAGCTTAAAATGCATTTTAAAATTCCATGTGTGGGTTTTAGTGGGTTGCAAGTTGTTCTTCGTACTTCCGCAGCCAAGTCTGACCTAATCGGCCATCCTGTCGATGAGAATAGGCTGTCCTCCCTGCCAATACACTTCAATACACCATCCCACTTGCCAATCACAATACCGAATACATTTGGCTGACCCTCCCTCCTTGTCTATTGTGGATGGGCTTCAATCAGCCATCCCTCCCGGCTTCTCACTGTGCCTTTGTCTGGTTGCCCGTTCACTTACACTGGAGGCCTGTCCTTCTGATGCAGCTGATACTTGCAGTGGTAATGGCATGTAAATAGGCCGCAACAGTAGTGCAGCTAGTGGCATGTGCTTTGCAGATCTGAAAGGGAAGGGTGGGAGAGAGCATGGGCAGAATTCCCGGGGGGGGGGGGTGGGTCACGACCCCCATGTTTTGAGAGGTGGGGGGCACCTGCACTCCTAGATCCCTCTGCTCTACAACACTACTCAGAGGCCTACCAATTACATGTTTTGTAATCCGGATTTTGAAATTTGATGAAAAAAAATCTATTAAAATCTCCGCTTTCCGCGAGGCAGTGGGGGTGTCACTGTGAAGCGCTTGTTAATGGTCTCTCGTAACATCGTATTAACACGATGTGTCACGAATTGTGTTTTGACCTTCAAGTATTACTGAAGGTATTCACGGAGAATTTCTTAAAGTCGTCTGATGCGGGTACAGTTACCATTTGAACTAATTGGACGTATTGGTGGATGGGAAAGTTTTAAACGGTTCGAACGGGTTTCCTGGCTGGCTTGCAGGTAAGTCCCTCATTCAGGTCACTCGCGTTATTTAGGGGTTTTTTCCCCTCCAAGGTTGTTTCTTCTGTTTGCCTTTATTTGCTTCAGTTTTATTTGTTTAAGTGTTATTTATCACATTGTAGCTTTTGAAAGATTCAAGAGGGTATCAGAAGTTATGTAAGGGCTGAATTGGCTGATTCATGGGGTCTTTCATCGCCCGGTGCGGCTTAAGATCAATCTGCAGCATCGAGGCGATCGAGGCTCCCGGAGTTGAAGCCCCCGCCGGGCGATGAAAGGCCGCGCGAACGGGCCGATTCAAGCCCCACGATTCGGGACAGACGAAGCTGCTGTTGCTGGAGTTCTGAGTCAGTCACCAACCAGGTCAGCTCCCGATGTTACCGTCCACAGGGCCCACGGCCAAAGCCACGCGTGTTTGCGTGCGCGAATGTGTGTTTGTATGCGCATGCGCATGCGCCTGGCCACCAAGGATTGTGCCCCCCCCCATGTTTTGATAGCGATTTCCACCCTGGGATAGAGAGAGAGTACCCAAGGATGGCAGCAGGGGCAGTGCACATCCTTGAATTCACCCTCTGAATCCCACTCCAGCATGCCCTAACTGATTTCTGCAGGTTCAGTTTAGTTTAGAGATAGAGCAGTCGTCCAAGCTCACAACACCACTGAACCGACCACTGTGCATAATTGCACAGACTTGCTAGACAGTAAGTGCTGGAGTAACTCAGTAGGTCAGGCAGATTCACTGGAGAATGGAATAGGCGACATTTCTGGAAGTTCTCGATCCGAAACGTCACCTATTCTTTCTCTCTGGAGATGCTACTTGACCCGCTGAGTTACTCCAGTTTTTGTGTCTATCCGGTTTAAACCAGCATCTGCAGTTCCCTCTTGTGCATTTTAACAGCTTGCTAGCTGGTTTCTCGACACGAGCCGTGCTGTGCAGCTTTGAGCTCCCCGCCCGTGTGTGTGGTTTGCACACCCTTCGTTAGCTGCCCGCTTCTGTGTGGCCAGCTCACCTCCTTCGTGAGAAAAATCCATGCGCCAACTTATACTTATTTAGATCCAAAGCATTAGCGGGATAATCTTTGTCATTTGACAGTTACCGCACATGGTATGGATGTCTGCTCCGGTCAGTAAATGTGGAATCAAGGGCAGCACGGTGGCATAGTGGTAGAGTTACTGCCTTACAGCGCTTGCAGCACCGGAGACCCGGGATCAATCCTGATTACGGTTGCTGTCTGAATGAAGTTTGTACCTTCTCTCTGCGTGGGTTTTCTCCCAGATCTTTGGTTTCCTCCCACACTCCAAAAACGTACAGGTTTGTTGGTTAATTGGCTTGGTATAAATTGTCCCTAGTGTTATGTAAGTGTTAGTGCAGGGGGATCGCTGGTCGGTGCAGACCCGGTGGGGCAAAGGGCCTGTTACCTTGCTGTATCTCTAAACTAAACTAAACTGCACACAATCCCCAGGCAGAAAGAAGAGTGAGACTTGCAGCTTTGCGGCTGTGGTTGGGAGGTGTTGGCCAGAGCGGACACCCAGGGGCAAGACTGCGTTTAATTCTGCACCCGAGAGAGAGAGAGAGAACACACACACACACACACACACACACACACACAGACACAGACACACACACACACAAAACAAAACAAAACAACCCCCCCCCCGGTATAAAATATCTATCACCTTTTAAACTTTATCCCTCTTATCGTCAAGCTCTACCCTCTGGTCTTTGACAATTCCACCCTGGGGAGAAAGTACTTGAGGGTAAAATAGAGGAGAGATGTGAGATAAGTGGAGGAGAAGGGGTGGGTTGGGGGCAGAGTGAATGGGGTGGAGAGTTGGGGGTTGTGATGGGGTTGCAGGATGGAGAGTTTGGCTGCAGTTGGCCTGCATTAGGTTGGAGGTGTCCCCCCTCCATGCTGTGGAACCTGGCCTTGACAATAAATGTGCGGTGCACGGTCTCATTGAAGGGCGGCGATGGCTCTAGGTTGATATGGACTTTAGTTTAGAGATACAGCGCAGGAACAGGCCTTTTGGACGACTGGGTCCACACCGACCAGCGATCCCCGCACACTAACACTATCATCCCACACACACTAGGGACAATTTTACATTAATACTAAGCCAATTAATCTACAAGCCAGTACATCATTGGAGTGTGGGAGGAAACGAAAGATCTCGGAGAAAGCCCATGCAGGTCACGGGGAGAATGTACAAACTTCATACAGGCAGCATCTGTAGTCAGGATCAAACTCGGGTCTCTGGCGCTGTAAGGCAGCAACTCTACCACTGCATCACCATACTGCCCAAGTTGACTGTCTTGCTCTGTTCCTAGGCTGGCCTGCAGTTGCGAATGCAGAGAATGGAAAAGGAGCTGGAGCTGCTGACCGCTGCCTTCCGGGCTTGGCTAGACTGGGGCGGTGAGCCGTCTGAAACCATACGCCTCCCTCCCCCGCTGATACCAGCCCACGTCATCAAGCTGCTGGGCAAGGTAACCCTTCAGACACTGGAGGAGCTTCGGTACATGCTGCCCTTCGAGTCGCTGGAGAGGGTGCAGGTGTCAAATGCTGGCAGATTGGCCTCTTCCCGCACTCCTGCCTGCCCGTAGCGGCGACTGCGGAGGGCTCGGGAGGCCCCGACCACGGGTGAACAGTGGGGAACATTAGAGGAAGATGACTGACTTTGGTGCCTTCCCCCACAGTGGGAAACATTTGATTCTGCTGTGTGGGGATGTTTTATGTTGAACTCTATCATGTGTTGTGTTCTTATTTTTGATTGTATGGCTGTATGGTGACCACACATTTCACTGTGCCAACTGGCACATGTGACAAATAAATGTATCTTGCAGTGATGTGTAGAGTCTGTCCGTAGGGGCGTGAGCAGAGCCGTGATTGACACAGGAGGAAATCCAGCTGTTGCTTCACCTGCCTGGTAGTCATTGAGAGAGATGGCCTGAAACCTGGCCCTTTGACCCACTGAGTCCACGCTGATCATTGATCACCCATTTGCACTAATCTAATCCATTTGTTATCTGGCGACTGAATAATTTTACCACAACTAGAGAGCAGTCCCGAACTACGATCTACCTCATTGGTGACCTTGGACTATATTTAATCGGATTTTACTATCTTTATCTTGCACTAAACGTTATTCTCTTATCATGTATCTATACACTGTAAATGCCCCGATTGTAATCATGTAATCTCGGGCAGATGGGGCTCGTCAGCCTGGGAAGGCAGTCCATCTAGGAGAGGGAAAACTCAGATTTAAAACCTCCACTGCCTTGTGCATCGTGCAAAAGGCTCCTGGAGTAAACCTCAAAAGGCTTTGAGAGTTGGAGCCCCTAAGGCAGTTCTTTGTTGTCCACAACCTCGCTCTGGCAGCTCCTGCGACGGAGCTGGTGCCAAACTGTAACGACCCTGCTGTTCCTTTGGATGGATCAGTGACGTGGAGAGGGGGGACGTGCTGCATGGGCAACAGCCTGTCCTCCATATGACATCGCCCAGGCTTACATCCGACCACACATCACCTGCAAACTAGGATGCATCACCCATGGTTAGTCATGACCGAAGGGGGCCTACTAATCATGGATTGTCTTTCTGCTGACAGGATAACATGCCACAGAAGCTTTTCACTGTACACGTGACAATAAACTAAACTGAACTGAACTTTATTCTTTCCATATTGTCTTCAATCCACCCTCCCCCCCAGATTCTCCACTTGCTGACATGGAAGAGGCAATTTACCGCAGCCAATTAACCTACAAATCTGTACACATTTGGTATTCTCTCTCTACAAAGGCTCTGGCTCGGTGTTGTACAGAGGTGGAGGGGTGGGTGGGTGCGTGCCCCTTGTGAGTGTAACGCTGTGTGTGTTTGCTTCCAGGCTGACATCCCCGCCATCCAGCAGATGCATGAGGAGCGGACGGAGCCGGCGTTACGGGAAGTTGGTTGCAATACCAAGGTGGGTGCGGGGAGAGAGAGATGCTGCTGGTGTGGGAGAAAGGGTAGAGAGGGCACAGAGAGTCATGGTTCATAAGTGATAGGAGCTGAATGAGGCCATTCGGCTCATCAAGTCTACTGCACCATTCAATCATGGCTGACCTATCTTACCCTCAACCCCATTCCCCTGCCTTCTCCCCATAACTCCTGGCACCCATACTAATCAATAATCTATCTCTTCCTTAAAAAGATGCACAGCCTACTGTGGCAGTGAATTCCACAGATGCACCACCCTCTGATTAAAGAAATTCCTCCTCATCTCCTTCCCAAAGGAACGTCCTTTTATTCTGAGGCTAAGGCCTCTGGTCCTAGCATGGCAAGCTTTCCTTCACATTCTGCCTGAAATGGCTGCTTTTAGTCTTTTTTTGTTTTGTTTTAGATACAGCGTGGAAAGTCTGCGCTGACCAGCGATCCACACACACTACCACTATCCTGCACACACTAGGGACAATGTACAATTTTACTAAGCTATTTAGCCTACAAACCTGTATGCCTTTGGAGTGTGGGTGGAAGCCGGAGCACCTGCAGAAAAGCCATGCAGGTCACGGGGAGAACGTACAAACTCCGTACAGATAGTACCCGTAGTCCGGATCAAACCTGGGCCTCTGGTGCTGTGAGGCAGCAACTCTACCGCTGCACCACCGTGCTGCCCCTCAGCTGCTCTACCTCTCAGTCAGACCATTTATCTCGGCACCATTTTACACCATACTCTCAATTCTGTAATATCAAGGCCAGTCACCTCGCTGTTGAACTGGTCTCAAGGACTGGTCTCTGTAGCCACTTGGGCAGAGAATTCCCCGTATTTCCCATCCTCTGGGATTTAAGCTGCTACAGTTCAGTGAAGTTTGCTTTCAATTGAATGGTGGATTCTGCGGACAATTGATGGGAATTTGTGAGGAACTAGTTTCAAGGAAAATTCGTGAAGGACTGGGATTCTCGGAGAGCTGGCAATGAGTTGATGGGCTGAAATGGCCTATGTCATAAGGAAATATGAAGTATGGAAAAGTGACTTTTCTGCATTACATATTTGTAAATATGACGTGTATGTTGTAAAATAAGTAGCTGCGAGTAGAACTAAAAAGCCTCCCAACTTGAAATAAACTTTGTTTAATTTCTATTCCTAGATGTTGTTGCAGAAGGTGAAGGAAATGGAATCTGCTGTGGAAAGGTACAGAGTGTTTCCAGCCCGGAGTGGAGTAGCAGCAGACCCTTGGTGGTGGGGGGGGGGGGCTTTGTCAGTCGCTGCGTGAACGTCAACGTCGCTTTTAGGTCAACGTCGCTTTTAGTTTAGAGGTACAGCGTGGAAACAGGCCCTTCGGCCCACCGAGTCCGTGCAGACCAATGATCACTCTTACACCGGTAGTCAGGATTGAACCCGGGTCTCTGGCGCTGTAAGGCCGTAGCTCTACTCTGCATCACCGTGCTGCCTCTGCTCCTGCACCCTGATGACTTGCTTTGTCCTGTATAGGACAGGTTTTATCTGGGCCACAGCCAGACATAAAAACAGTATTTTTCCACAAGCAGTAGCTCGACTCAACAGCCAAAAGTCTGTAGCCTCCTTTAATCTGGTACTTTATTTCCACATGTTTAAATTATAACGTTTTATTTTTAATTGTCTACTGTATATCATGTTTTTATCCTTGCAAGCAAAGCATCAAGGCAAGTTCTTATATGTATACATACTGGGCTAATAAAATTATATGCATTATTATTAATATAGGTTGACAGATGAACAGAAGCAGCTACTGACTGCACTGGTGCTGCTGGAGGAGCAGCTCAGCCAGACACGGCTGGAGCTGCAGGCTGTACGTGCAGCACAGAAGGACATGGACTCCAACATGCAAGCTCTGGAAAACTGAATTAAAATATGACTGATGTAAGTTTTCCCAAATAGTTTTTTATTTTATGTCCGGACAGGATATTCCCCTAGGACATTGAGGGAAGTTAGTGTAGAAATAGCAGGGGCTATGACAGAAATATTTCAAATGTCATTAGAAACGGGAATAGTGCCGGAGGATTGGCGTACTGCGCATGTTGTTACATTGTTTAAAAATGGGTCTAAGAGTAAACCTAGCAATTATAGACCTGTTAGTTTAATGGAAAGGATACTTAGAGATAATATATATAAGCATCTGGATAAACAGGGGCTGATTAGGAACAGTCAACATGGATTTGTGCCTGGAAGGTCATGTTTGACTAATCTTCTTGAATTTTTTGAAGAGGTTACTCGGGAAATTGATGAGGGTAAAGCCGTGGATGTTGTATATATGGACTTCAGTAAGGCCTTTGACAAGGTTCCTCACGGAAGGTTGGGTAAGAAGGTTCAATGGTTGGGTATTAATGGTCGAGTAGCAAGATGGATTCAACAGTGGCTGAATGGGAGATGCCAGAGAGTAATGGTGGATGGTTGTTTGTCAGGTTGGAGGCCAGTGACTATTGGGGTGCCACAGGGATCTGTGTTGGGTCCACTGTTGTTTGTCATGTACATCAATGATCTGGATGATGGTGTGGTAAATTGGATTAGTAAGTATGCAGATGATACTAAGATAGGTGGGGCTGTGGATAATGAAGTAGATTTTCAAAGTCTACAGAGGGATTTATGCCGGTTGGAAGAGTGGGCTGAAAGATGGCAGATGGAGTTTAATGCTGATAAGTGTGAGGTGCTACATCTTGGCAAGACAAATCAAAATAGGACGTACATGGTAAATGGTAGGGAATTGAAGAATGCAGGTGAACAGAGGGATCTTGGAATAACTGTGCACAGTTCCCTGAAAGTGGAATCTCATGTAGATAGGGTGGTAAAGAAAGCTTTTGGTGTGCTGGCTTTTATAAATCAGAGCATTGAGTATAGAAGTTGGGATGTAATGTTAAAATTGTACAAGGCATTGGTGAGGCCAATTCTGGAGTATGGTGTACAATTTTGGTCGCCTAATTATAGGAAGGATGTCAACAAAATAGAGAGAGTACAGAGGAGATTTACTAGAATGTTGCCTGGGCTTCAGCAACTAAGTTACAGAGAAAGGTTGAACAAGTTAGGGCGTTATTCTTTGGAGCGCAGAAGGTTAAGGGGGGACTTGATAGAGGTCTTTAACATGATGAGAGGGATAGACAGAGTTGACGTGGATAAGCTTTTCCCACTGAGAGTAGGGAAGATTCAAACAAGGGGACATGACTTGAGAATTAAGGGACAGAAGTTTAGGGGTAACATGAGGGGGAACTTCTTTACTCAGAGATTGGTGGCTGTATGGAATGAGCTTCCAGTGAAGGTGGTGGAGGCAGGTTCGTTTTTATCATTTAAAAATAAATTGGATAGTTATATGGACGGGAAAGGAATGGAGGGTTATGGTCTGAGCGCAGGTATATGGGACTAGGGGAGAATACGTGTTCGGCACGGACTATAAGGGTCGAGATGGCCTGTTTCCGTGCTGTAATTTTTATATGGTTATATGGTTATTTAACTGTAAAAGGCCAAAACTTAGCAAAACCTGCCTTGGAGATGATGAAAGAGATTGAGGTGAAGAGGAAAGTGTGGAAAGTATCTTGCCCTCTTCCCTCTCCTTCTTTAAACTCAACTCCCACTCTCCACCTCCCTCTCTACCGTGTTCTTCCCTTTCTCTCACTGTCTCTCCTTTTCCCCCTCTGCTCCTTTCCCTGTGTTCACGATGTGGTCTCCTCTACATTGGAGAAACCAAACAGGCGTTGGGTTTCCACTTTGTGGATCACCTGTGTTCGATCCATGGGGCACTCCTGAGCTTCCTGTTATCTCATTCTGACTCTTGGATGTGGGAGTGACTGAACAGTCTTGTGACTTCCTGCACTGTTGCAATGAGGCTCAAAGCAATCTTGAGGAATGGCATCTCACCTTCCATTTGGGCTCATGCCAGTCCTCTGGGCTTGAACGGAATTCGATAATCTTGGGTAACTTGATTGCTCTGTTAGTATCAGTTGTCCATTTGTGATAATTGAGTTGGCTTGTTTTTTAAAATCTCTATCCAAAAGTCGAGGGCATGTCCATGCTGACCTGCCAGACATGTCTTGTCTGAAAAGCGTCTCCACCTGAAACATCACCCATTCCTTCTCTCCAGAGATGCAGCCTGTCCCGTTGTCTATCTTCGGTTTAAACAGCATCTGCCCTTCCTTCCTAGACATGTCTTCTTGCTCTGCATTTTGCAACTGCTACGATCTTTGCCTATTTTCCTTATATAGAACCTAACCGCTCCTATTCACTCCTTGACCAGATAACTTTGTGTGCAGCTTATCTCCATGGTCACCTGGTTTTACACTATCAGAGCCGTCCACCCACCTGTGCAGCTTTACAAGTTTATTTTGTCACCTCCCCAGTTCTGACGAAGGGTCTTTGACTTGAAACATGGATTCTGTTTCTCTGGCTACAGATGCAGCCTGACCCGAGTGCTCCCAGCATTTTGTTTTTCAGATCTATTCCATCTTCAGTTTTCACGCATTTATTCTAACTTGTTTTTCTATATGACTGCCACCTTTCAGTCCATGTTAGCACATGTGTCCTCATTTGTGGCAAATGCCTTTTGGAGATCTAAATACACACTACATTTACAGGAGATAGACACAAAAAGCTGCAGTAACTCAGCGGGTCAGACAGCATCTCTGGAGAAAACAAATAGAAAAGTCCTTTCTCCAGAGATGCTATCTGAGCCGCTAAGTTACTCCAGCTTATTGTGTCTATCTTTGGTTTAAACCAGCATTTGCAGTTCCTTCCTACATTTACAGGTTTCCCTTATCAACTCCCTATCACATCCTGTCAAGTTTTGTCACACACGATTTTCATTAAACCATGTCGGCTACATTTCATTAGATGCAGCTTACCAAATGATTAGTTATTTCCTCTTGTGAACTATGAGTGCTGAATGAATTAGAATCATAGAGTGATACAGTGTGGAAACAGACCCTTCATCGAACTCGCCCACACCCACCAACATGTCCCAGCTACACTGGTCCCACCTGCGTTTGGTCCATATCCCTCCAAACCTGTCCTATCCATGTACCTGTCAATTGACCTCTAGTTCCTGTTTTACGTGCTGGGAGGCCAGGTGAACCTCACTCACAGCCTCTTCTACTGCTGGTCCAGGTGCCCAGTAAATGTAAGTTCTGCTTCCAACAACCATTCAGGCAGTGAACCCTTGGCCCACTGTACTAATTGCATCAAACCCTTGTGCTAATTGAATTACATTTCCAACTTTGTGTAGGAAAGATGGTTACCTTGTTTACTCTGATTGAACCAGTCAGAATATCATAACATTATGTGTAGGAAGGAACTGCCACAGATTACACCACAGATAGACATTAGCGAGACAGGCAGCATCTCTGGGGGAGGGGGGATGGATGACATTTCGGGTCGAGACATCTGAAGAAGGGTCTCAATCCGAAACATGATCCATTCTTTCTCTCCAGAGATGCTGCCTGTCCCGCTGAGTCACTCCGGTATTTTGTCTTTTTTTCTATAATATTATAACCACTCAAACAATCTACCTGCTGCAGTTCCTGACGACTCTCTCCTTGCAACCTTTCTTCTCTAGTCCTGCCACTGTCGTAAACCTTTCTTGTGCCTCTCTAGTGAACTCCCATCAATCCTGTAGGGAGGCAACCAGAATCCACACAATGTTACAGGTACGGCTGAGCTAACGTTTTCCACAGTTCCAAGATGACTGTCCCACTACCTTCAAAGATCCATCAACAAGCTCTCCAAAGAAGCTGTACATAAAATGTATTATGAAAATATGATTGTACACAATTGTACTTCTAATTTAAAAAAAAAAAATATGTATACAAATGTCATCAATCGTGCTATAATATTGTTAAATTTCTCACGATTCAACATACATTCTATATTATCATTGATTTACATGACTTTTCAGTCTTCAACTATATTGAATCTACCTCATTGATTGCCAATCAAATATTTCTGGTAAATACCAGATCCAGATCACATTAGCCAGTCTATTACAAGATACTGACTTAAACCACTCAAATGATTGACATACGTTCTATTCCGTTGTCTCAAACTATGTCCAAACATGCAACTTTGCATATAAGAGCAAATAAGGTTTAGGTCATAAATGTTCCTAAAACTTACATAATGATCCCTTGTTATTTGATCAAAAGGTACTTTCTCCATATTCCATGTACCTCCAGAGCTGAAAATACTTATAAGTATGACCTCAACTTAGAGCACTACCATTAGTGTGTAGCATAATGGAAGGTGTTTAGCCAGAATCTCTCTGGAAGCATTTGAGACTCCTGATTCATTAATATTCCAGTAATAACTGTAACTGGCAAATACATGGCCTGGCAAACTTAACATAAATTGTATTATCCATGCTTACTATAAACTTTGATAATGCCGCAATCTAAATTCTACAGCTGAAAATAAGCAAAATTTGTAACATAGGCTTGTTTCCTGTTTAATTGAAGGTTGGTAGAGCTTAATACCACTTCCAGTTAAATGCCTAATTGAGGATTAGTGCTCTCTATTGACCTTTATACAATGGTTGATGCTCTATAATGAGTTACGTACAACTTCCACTTAAATGCAGCCTTAATCTGCAATCGAATCATGACCATGTGTTCTCATTTCCCAAATAATCAATAACTGTTTCGAAACTTTTAGATTTATCTCGATGGTTAACAAATCTCCAAAATGAGCTTTATTCTAACACTCATGGTTCTGTTGTAGTCCGAATGTTTCCTACAATCAGAATATGGCAAAAGACCATTACCAAATGGACCTGAGTCCTTAGTAAAGCTAATATTAAATCCAACTACCTGTCAAATAGTGTCAAGGCTGAGACTAAACATAATACAATGCTTTAAATTGCCATCATTGGCTTATCCAGATAAAATAAAATATATTATACCATACACAGTCACATAGTAAAATACATTTTTGGTAAAATTGGCTTCATAACATTAACAAATGTTATCCACTTTTATACTGTAGAAAATAGAGTAAAAAATTGTCAGATCTAGAATAAATCTACACCCACCATCCTTATTTGCTCTCATAACATATTTGGCATTAATTGATTGTAATGGTGAACTGACCTCTTAATCATCTCTTTCCCACAATATTTAATGTTTTGTCTGAATCTACATATTCTCTTATTTTGAGAAAATATTTGTCTGGTTTCAAATACCTTAGTAAGAGAAACCAAATATGGGTAGAACTACATTACAAACCCCACAATACTGTACCGTATAATATCAATTTGCCATTTTATAGTAAGCAATGTAATCTTCCCCAACTTGTAAGTGTAAAACATTTAATATGTTTCTTACAGAACCAGATCTTCTCCTCAGGGTTTGCTCATGGTAATCGTTATCCCCTGATCTTAGTGGAATATTATAACTTCCACATAACTCAGGAGTGCGCCTATAACGCACATATGGGAACGACAGAATTGATACTTTACTATCCCCAGTCACCACAGTAGGGAAAACTGCGTTAATTTTATCTGTTAATCACACAGGATCATACTTTTTTTTTTGGCTAGATCTTTCTAAAAACAGATTAATAGACAATTTAAATATTAGATGGTGTACAGAACCCCCCCAAACTTAGGGTATATATTAGGTTTTATAGCATTTTTATAAAACAGTTATTTGAAAGTGCGCTTTACTACATGAGTGCTAATTCAACCTTGTTGTGATATCAACACATGCTCTCCATCCACCTTTGGTCAAAAAAGCCTTAACGCCTGACCAGTAATTTCAATACCCTCTCCCCCGCTGAGACTTGCTTATCATGCTCAATACTGCGGGTTTATTTATGTAGACAGCTCATACCTGGTTAGAACCTGGAGCTGCTGGGAGAGTAAGTATTTTATTGACATCGTTTATTTATCTCCCAATGGTTCCTCATCTTTTTGGAACCACAACTTTAATATATTGTGCCAACTCTGGTCCTTTGGCTCTGTATTGGGTTCCAGGCCTCATATAATCCGTTTACTTGAATCTTTGTATAAACTACACCTCCTCAAGGAGGGCCGAATTTACATCCTGCTTCAGGTATCTCTAGCGCTGGCTCTCTCCCATAGGCCTACGCATAACAACCCTTCCAGTTGCTCTCCATGTGGGCATTCTTGTAGGCCCATCATAGGCAGCCCTCTTTCAGGTGCTGCTGGCGCTGGCTCACCTGTAGGCCAACGTTAACTTCCAGATATAGTTGGCGCTGGCTCTCCTGTAGACCAACGTACATTAACCAACAATTTGCTCACACTGGTTCACCTGTAGGCCAGCGCTGAACCAGATTTTTTCCCCCCAAATATTTCCTATGCTGGCTCTCCCTTTAGGCCAACATTGAACCGGACCTTATAAAGCACTCCATGCGCTGGCTCTCTGGGCCAACGCTAAACCTGGACCTCCACCAGGTACCCCTGCACTGGCCCTGTAGGGACCATGTTAAAAGAGACTTTCCCCAGGCACTTCATACACTGGCCTTCTCTAGCCCAACACAAAGCCCGGACCTTCCCTAGGCACTTCATATGCTGGCTCTAATCGAGACCAAATAGTTAACCTGGAGATTCCTCAGACATTCCCTGCATTGCCCTGCAACTAGGTTTTTAAAACATAACAAACTAGTTACCTGACTCAGGCATTCCCTGCATTGCCTTGTAACTGGGTTTTAAATATAACCAACTAGTTACCTGAAACGGGGATCTCCGGTCTGACTTCTTTAACTGGAACCTCTTATCTAAAGAAAAACTACTGACAGACCCGCGGTCTGTCTGTCTGGGCACTCTGCGGTATACCTCCACAATTTCCTTTATTATGACTTGTATTTTATTACTACAAGTCTTTTAAATCGCCTGAAAACCGTAAGTAAAAATTTACCTTCAGGTTTTTTACTTTTGGTTTGCTTTTTACTTACCGGTTTGGAGGAGCTCTGCTGGCTCCAAACATTGGCACTTCCTTCGCTATGTGTCTGACGATATGAGGCGTGTGCGGCTGGACGGGCTCTTCTTCATGTAGTCACTCACGGGACTCCGAAGTAAAATCTATGTTCCCAGTGTTAAAGAAGGAACTGCAGATGCTGGAAAATCGAAGGTACACAAAAATGCTGGAGAAACTTAGCGGGTGCAGCAGCATCTATGGAGCGAAGGAAATAGGCAACGTTTCGGACCGAAACATTGCCTATTTCCTTCGCTCCATAGATGCTGCAGCACCCGCTGAGTTTCTCCAGCATTTTTGTGTACCTTCTATGTTCACAGTACAGGTTTCCACAGAGCTGCTGAGGATCACACTGCTGAATGTTAATTTAACTTGTAACTGCTTGATGTTGCGGCAGCCACAACTCATTTAAAGTCCGAGCCATCGGTGGGATGGCCTTGCCCTGGGGCACCATCGGCCATCTTCATTCTGTCCACTGCTCCACCATCCCTGCAAAACACATTGGTTACTCTCTTGTGCACTCTCTCCGAAGCTTCATGCCTTTCTGAGGGCAAGTCAGCCAGGACTGGATGCACTACTCCAGCTGTGGCCAAGCCTGTGTTTTAACAAAGTCCCCATCACTTCTTTGCTCTTGTACCCTGAGCCGTTATTTATAAAGTACAGGCGTTTTTAAACAACATCCTAAACTTCCTTCTTTCAGTAAACTAGGCACATATATCACCCACGTGTGTAAGAAGAATGTGAAGGTCTGATGAAGGGTCTCGACCCGAAACGTCACCCATTCCAGAGACACTGTTGTTTCTTCACTCCTTTTAGAATTGTGCCCTCTAGTTTACATTGCCTTATCCCTCCTCCCCAAAATGAAAATATTTCACATTTGAATTACAGCTGTTCAACCATATCTGTATTTGCCTCCAATTCCATGAATATCCCCAGTTCACAGTATCATCTACAAATCTGGAACTCCAAGTCATTTAATGCGTATGAAGAAAAGATGGGTCTTATTCTGCCCTCTGGCCAATTTTACAACTTACAATTAACCTACAAACCTGTACATCTTTGGAGTGTGGGAGGATACCAGAGCACCCGGGAAAACCCCATGCGGTCACAGGGAGAATGTATAAACTCCGTACAGACAGCACCCGTAGTCAGGATCAAACCCAAGTCTCTGGTGCTGTCAGGCAGGAGGTCTACCGATCCGTCACTGTGCTGCCCTGATTTAATTGCTCCCCTCTACTGTTGGTTGGCCAGTTTTATTCCTTGAAGCAAAGTTTTACGATGCAGAGAAAGTGAGAACAAAATAGATAGACTGGAGACCAGGAGACATTTGAGATGAATGTCGATACCAGCTGGATCGGTGGAGATGCAACTAGTGGGCAGACAAATGAAATCTTAAACACCTGTAAAATGCAAGAAAAGAAGACACGCTCATGGTTTGCAATGTGGATAGAAGCTTGGTTCTTCTCAAGCTAACATTGGACAATTGGAATTTTGTAGAAAGCTGAAGATCTACTTTTAGGTTTCAGCCATCTGCAGAATGACCAGGATGTTGCCTGGATTAGACAGAATGCTAGAATAGAATATTAGCTATAAGGGGAGGTTGGACAAACGGAGCGTCAGAGGCTGAGACGAGACCTGATTAGAAGTAGATACAATTATGAGAGATATAAAGATGGAGTAGGCAGTCTTTCCCCAGGGTGGAAATGTCAAATACGCGAAGGCATAGAGTTAAGGTGAGAGGGGGGGTGTTTAAAGGAGATGTGTGAGGCAAGTTTTTCTTGCACAACTGCAGGTGTGCTGCCAGGGAGGTGGTGGAAGCAGATACAATAGTAATCTTTAAAAAGCATTTGGACAGATACATGTACAGACAGGGAGGAGAGGCATGTAGACCATGTCCAGTCAGATGGGATGAGTTAGGCTGACATCATGGTTGGTGCAGACACAGTGGGACAAAAGGGCCTGTTCCTGCGATGTAAATATATGTTCTACAATATATGAAAAATATATGTTCTACAAGATAAATTGTCCTTCCTGGTTACTCTCTAAACTAGGTCAGATGTAATGCTAAATGGCTTTGTAGCAGCCTGGATGAGGTCGGGAAAAGGCCAGAGGTCAGACAGGTTAAACAGTAGTTTTTATTGTCGCATCGAGAACACACACACCCTGAGAAGACCTCGGGAAACCCCGTGGCAGACCAACGCCCCTGTCCCTCAATAGCCGAGGGGATTGACCCAAGGAGTGGCCTAACCCCCAGGGATCGCCACAGCTTTATATAATTGAGAAAAAGAACCTATGCAGACAGCAGTCATTTGTTGCACATGTTCCCAGCTAACTGCCTACGAATAACAATATTTTTATATCTTGGTCAGGCGGGTAGAAGTTTGCTTCCATTTTATGTCACAGAAATCTTTCTCATTGTACTTAATTTTTTGCAAAAATAGCTCCTAGTTTATTATAGTTGGTGTTCAATGGAAAAATGATGAGAGGCAAGTAAATGGTTGAGATTTGGGAGGGTACTTATTCAACCACTGCCACCTGGTGGCCATTCAGCTGTGCTTTGAAAGTTTCCAGCTGGATTCTATGCTCCAACCTGTTGGACATTGTATGAAAATTAGCTTTCAAATTTACTTAAACAATTGCGATTGTAACATTAAATTATTGCTGCAGTTTTGCAGGATGTGTTGAGTTCTTGGACAAATTGGAAAGTTTCTTCTTAGTGGTCAGCACTCAAGCAAAAACTTTCAACCCCCTCTGCCAGAAGTTTTGCAGTTCTCTGCAAACCCTGCATATTTCTTGAAGGATTCATGATTAACTTTGTCCATTCAGTGATATGATAATGATTCTGTTTTCTCTTGTTAGGTGGCTGTGTGATCCACACGCGCTGCACAGAGACGTTAGAGAACCAAGACTATTCTTAGTCTTGATTGATTGATTGATTGATTATTGATTGATGATTGATTATACCTTTAATAATCCTTTGCAGGAATTACAATGCCACGACAGCTTCAAGTCGTGGCATAGTCTGTTTGGCATTCCACTGTGGTACCAATCTCACTCACAGCTGTCATTCATGTATATAATCCTTGTACTGCTGCTCTTCTGTCTTGAAAGCAGTCACCTTCGAATACTCTCCCAGAGGCAGCAAGGTACAGGGACGCTATAGTCCACAACTTCAAGATTTACTGTTGGGGCACCACAACTAGTGTGTGTCTTCTGCTTTCCCCAGGTTTATGTGAAACATAATCTGTCTGCATAAGAGTTCTCCCCAGTCAGAAGAATGCAAGGTATTGATATTATATGTAGAAAAAATCATGCACAGTTGTGGGATATGGAATAGAAACATGGAAATTATGAACATGAGTAAGCCAATGTGGCTCTTCAAGTCCACTCAACCCCTCAGTGTGATCATGGCTGATCATCCAAATTGTATCCCCCGTTGGTGGACTCCCCATACCTTTCTTCCTATACCTCTAGGTCCCTCTAGCTAGAAGAACAATATTTAACTCATGAGTATATTCAACGATATGATTTCAATTGCATTCATGATTGAGAATTCCTCTGGTTCACCACTCTGGATGAAGAGATTTCTCCCCCTCTGAGTTCTACATGACCTCAACTTATCCTCGCTCTGTCATCCAGTTGTTTAAAGATGGGATAGCAGCACATTTGGAAAGTGGTGAAATCATTGGAAAAAGTCAGCATTGATTTACGAAAGGTAAATCATGTCTGACGAATCTTATAGAATTTTTTCGAGGATGTAACTAGTAGAGTGGATAAAGGGAGAACCAGTGGATGTGTTGTATCTGGACTTTCAGAAGGCTTTCGACAAGGTACCACATAAGAGATTAGTATACAAACTTAAAGCACACGGTATTGGGGGTTCAGTATTGATGTGGATAGAGAAACTGGCTGGCAAACAGGAAGCAAAGAGTAGGAGTAAACGGGTCCTTTTCACAATGGCAGGCAAGTGACTAGTGGGGTACCGCAAGGCTCAGTGCTGGGACCCCAGCTATTTACAATTTATATTAATGAAAC
>JAXLNO010001830.1:161030-253326 GCA_038087875.1 Malacoraja senta | reverse complement strand
AGTTGAGACATAGAAAATAGAAGAAAGAGAATAAAAGAAGAGAAGAGAAGAAAAGAAAATAGAAGTAAGGAGATCATTTATAATCTTGACCATCCGCAGTCACGGATTAGCTTTTACACCTGTATTGCACCATATGTTTCCAAAAAGACGACAAATGGAGACCAACTCGTTATGAATTGGTCAAATTTATATATTAGGAGGAATCGCATTTCCTCAAGATGTGCGGTATCCAACATACTTGCAATCCACATTTTGAGCGTTGGTATTGGTGTATTTTTCCAAAATAAATCCGGCAAGGTCGCCACATACCGGCAAGGTCGCCATTAATCCGGGAATGTCGCCATATTTCCGGCAAGGTCGCCATAAATCCGGTGAGGTCGCCATATTTCCGGCGAGGTCGCCATAAATCCGGCAAAGTCGCCATAATTCCGGCGAGGTCGCCATATATCCGGCAAAATCGCCATAAATCCGGCAAGGTCGCCATAAATCTGCAAAGTCGCCATAACTCCGGCAAGGTCGCCGTATTTCCGGCACGGTCGCCATAAATCCGGCTTGGACGCCATAAATCCGGCAAGGTCGCCACATCCCCGGCAAGGTCGCCATAAATCCGGCAAGGTCGGCACAAATCCATCTAGGTCGCCACATTTCAGGCAACGTCGCCATAAATCCGGCAAGGTCGCCACAAATCCGGCAAGGTCGTCACATTTCCGGCAAGGCCGCCATTAATCCGGGAATGTCGCCCTAAATCCGGCAAGGTCGCCAAATTTCCGGCAAGGTCGCCACAAATCCGGCAATGTCGCCACATTTCCGGCAATGTCGCCATATTTCCGGCAAGATCACCATAAATCCGGCAAGTTCGCCACAAATGCGTCAAGGTCGCCATAAATCCGGCAATGTCGCCATATTTCCGGCAAGGTCGCCATAAATCCGGCGATGTAGCCATATTTCCGGCCAGGTCGCCATAAAAACGGCAAGGTCGCCATAATTCCGGCGAAGTCGGCATATTTCCGGCAGTCGCGATAAATCCGGCAAGTTTGCCATAAATCTGCAAAGTCGCCACAACTCCGGCAAGGTCGCCGTGTTTCCGGCAAGGTCGCCATAGATCCACCATTCCGGCAAGGTCGCAACATTTCGGCAAGATCGCCAGAAATCCGGCATCGTCGCCACAAATCCGGCAAGGTCGCCACATTTCCGGCAAGGTCGCCATGAATCCGGCAAGGTCGCCACAAGTCCGGCAAGGTCGCCACATTTCCGGCAAGCTCGCCATAAATCAGGCAACCTCGCCACAAATCCGGCAAGGTCGCCACATTTGCGGCAAGGTCGCCACATTTGCGGCAAGATCGCCATAAATCCGGCAAGGTCGCCACAAATACGGCAAGGTCGCCACAATTCCGGCAAGGTCGCCATAAATCCGGCAAGGTCGCCACAAATCCGGTAAGGTCGCCACATCCCCGGCAAGGTCGCCCTAAATCAGACAAGGTCGCCGCAAATCCGGCAAGGTCGCCACATTTCCGGCAAGGTCGCCATAAATCCGGCAAGGTCGCCACAAATCCGCCAAGGTCACCACATTTCCGGCAAGGTCGCCATAAATCCGGCAAGGTCGCCACAAATACGGCAAGGTCGCCACATTCCCGGCAAGGTCGCCATATTTCCGGCAAGGTCACCATAAATCCGGCAAGGTCGCCACAAATGCGGCAAGGTCGCCATACTTCCGGCAAGGTCGCCATTAATCCGGTAAGGTCGCCACATCCCCGGCAAGGTCGCCATAAATCCGGCAAGGTCGCCACAAATCCGTCAAGGTCGCCACATTTCAGCCAATGTAGCCATAAATCGGGCAAGGTCGCCAAAAATCAGTCAAGGTCGCCACATTTCCGGCAAGGTCGCCAGTAATCCGGGAATGTCGCCATAAATCCGGCAAGGTCGCCACATTCCCGGAAAGGTCGCCATAAATCAGACAAGGTCGCCGCAAATCCGGCAAGGTCGCCACATTTCCGGCAAGGTCGCCATAAATCCGGCAAGGTCGCCACAAATCCGCCAAGGTCACCACATTTCCGGCAAGGTCGCCATAAATCTTGCAAGGTCGGCACAAATCCGTCTAGGTCGCCACATTTCAGGCAAGGTCGACATAAATCCGGCAAGGTCGCCACAGATCCGGCAAGGTCGTCAAATTTCCGGCAAAGTCGCCATTAATCCGGGAATGTCGCCATAAATCCGACAAGGTCGCCACATTTCGGGCAAGACCGCCATAAATCCGGCAAGGTCGCTACAAATCCGGCAAGGTCGCCACATTTCCGGCAAGGCCGCCATAAATCCGGCCAGGTCGCCAGAAATGCAGCAAGGTCGCCATAAATCCGGCAAGGTCGTCATATTTCCGGCAAGGTCGCCATAAATCCGGCGAGGTCGCCATATTTCCGGCGAGGTCGCCATAAATCCGGCAAGGTCGCCATAATTCCGGCGATGTCGCCATATTTCCGGCAGTCGCCATAAATCCGGCAAGTTTGCCATAAATCTGCAAAGTCGCCATAACTCCGGCAAGGTCGCCGTGTTTCCCACAAGGTCACCATAGATCCACCATTCCGGCAAGGTCGCACAAATCCGGCAAGGTCGCCACATTTCCGGCATCGTCGCCACAAATCCGGCAAGGTCGCCACATTTCCGGCAAGGTCGCCATGAATCCGCAAGGTCGCCACAAGTCCGGCAAGGTCGCCACATTTCCGGCAAGCTCGCCATAAATCAGGCAACCTCGCCACAAATCCGGCAAGGTCGCCACATTTGCGGCAAGGTTGCCACATTTGCGGCAAGATCGCCATAAATCCGGCAAGGTCGCCACAAATACGGCATGGTCGACACAATTCCGGCAAGGTCGCCATAAATCCGGCAAGGTCGCCACAAATCCGGTAAGGTCGCCACATCCCCGGCAAGGTCGCCATAAATCGGGCAAGGTCGCCAAAAATCCGGCAAGGTCCCCACATTTCCGGCAAGGTCGCCATTAATCCGGGAATGTCGCTATATATCCGGCAAGGTCGCCAAATTCCCGGCAAGGTCGCCCTAAATCAGACAAGGTCGCCGCAAATCCGGCAAGGTCGCCACATTTCCGGCAAGGTCGCCATAAATCCGGCAAGGTCGCCACAAATCCGCCAAGGTCACCACATTTCCGGCAAGGTCGCCATAAATCCGGCAAGCTCGCCACAAATACGGCAAGGTCGCCATTAATCCGTAAAGGTCGCCACATCCCCGGCAAGGTCGCCATAAATCCGGCAAGGTCGCCACAAATCCGTCAAGGTCGCCACATTTCAGCCAATGTAGCCATAAATCGGGCAAGGTCGCTAAAAATCCGTCAAGGTCGCCGCATTTCCGGCAAGGTCGCCAGTAATCCGGGAATGTCGCCATAAATCCAGCAAGGTCGCCACATTCCCGGCAAGGTCGCCATAAATCAGACAAGGTCGCCGCAAATCCGGCAAGGTCGCCACGTTTCCGGCAAGGTCGCCATAAATCCGGCAAGGACGCCACAAATCCGCCAAGGTCACCACATTTCCGGCAAGGTCGCCATAAATCCGGCAAGGTCGCCACAAATCCGGCAAGGTCGCCACATTTCCGGCAAGGTCGCCACATCTCCGGCAAGGTCGCCATAAATCTTGCAAGGTCGGCACAAATCAGTCTAGGTCGCCACATTTCAGGCAAGGTCGACATAAATCCGGCAAGGTCGCCACAGACCCGGCAAGGTCGTCACATTTCCGGCAAAGTCGCCATTAATCCGGGAATGTCGCCATAAATCCGGCAAGGTCGCCACATTTCGGGCAAGACCGCCATAAATCCGGCAAGGTCGCTACAAATCCGGCAAGGTCGCCACATTTCCGGCAAGGTCGCCACAAATCCGGCATTGTCGCCACATTTCCGGCCATGTCGCCATATTTCCGGCAAGATCACCATAAATCCGGCAAGGTCGCCAGAAATGCGGCAAGGTCTCCATAAATCCGGCAAGGTCGCCATATTTCCGGCAAGGTCGCCATAAATCCGGCGAGGTCGCCATATTTCCGGCGAGGTCGCCATAAATCCGGCAAGGTCGCCATAATTCCGGGGATGTCGCTATATTTCCGGCAGTCGCCATAAATCCGGCAAGTTTGCCATAAATCTGCAAAGTCGCCATAACTCCGGCAAGGTCGCCGTGTTTCCGGCAAGGTCGCCATAGATCCACCATTCCGGCAAGGTCGCACAAATCCGGCAAGGTCGCCACATTTCCGGCATCGTCGCCACAAATCCGGCAAGGTCGCCACATTCCCGGCAAGGTCGCCATGAATCCGGCAAGGTCGCCACATGTCCGGCAAGGTCGCCACATTTCCGGCAAGCTCGCCATAAATCAGGCAAACCTCGCCACAAAGCCGGCAAGGTCGCCACATTTGCGGCAAGGTCGCCACATTTGCGGCAAGATCGCCATAAACCCTGCAAGGTCGCCACAAATACGGCAAGGTCGCCACAATTCCGGCAAGGTCGCCATAAATCCGGCAAGGTCGCCACAAATCCGGTAAGGTCGCCACATCCCCGGTAAGGTCGCCATAAATCCGGCAAGGTCGCCACAAATCCGTCAAGGTCGCCACATTTCAGCCAATGTAGCCATAAATCGGGTAAGGTCGCCAAAAATCCGGCAACGTCGCCACATTTCCGGGAAGGTCGCCATTAATCCGGGAATGTCGCCATAAATCCGGCAAGGTCGCCAAATTCCCGGCAAGGTCGCCATAAATCAGACAAGGTCGCCGCAAATCCGGCAAGGTCGCCACATTTCCGGCAAGGTCGCCAGAAATCCGGCAAGGTCGCCACAAATCCGCGAAGGTCACCACATATCCGGCAAGGTCGCCATAAATCCGGCAAGGTCGCCACAAATCCGGCAAGGTCGCCACATTTCCGGCAAGGTCGCCATATTTCCGGCAAGGTCACCATAAATCCGGCAAGGTCGCCACAAATGCGGCAAGGTCGCCATATTTCCGGCAAGGTCACCATTAATCCGGCAAGGTCGCCACAAATCCGGCAGGCTCGCCACATATCCGGCAATGTCGCCATATTTCCGGCAAGGTCACCATAAATCCGGCAAGCTCGCCAAAAATGCGGGAAGGTCGCCATAAATCCGGCAAGGTCGCCATATTTCCGGCAAGGTCGCCATAAATCCGGCGAGGTCGCCATATTTCCGGCGAGCTCACCATAAATCCGGCAAGGTCGCCATAATTCCGGCGAGGTCGCCATCTTTCCGGCAAAGTCGCCATAAATCCAGCAAGGTCGCCATAAATCTGCAAAGTCGCCATAACTCCTGCAAGGTCGCCGTATTTCCGGCACGGTCGACATAAATCCGGCTAGGACGCCATAAATCCGGCAAGGTCGCCATATTTCCGGCAAGGTCGCCAACAATCCGGCAAGGTCGCCACAAACCTGGAAAGGTCGCCATAAATACGGCGAGGTCGCCATAAATCCGGCAAGGTAGCCACATATCCCGCAAGGTCGCCATAAATCCGGCGAGGCCGCCATTTTTCCGGCAAGGTCGCCACAAATCCGGCAAGGTCGCCACACTTCCGGCAAGGTCGCCATAAATCCGGCAAGGTCGCCACAAATCCGGTAAAGTCGCCTCATCCCCGGCAAGGTCGCCATAAATCCGGCAAGGTCGCCACAAATCCGTCGAGGTCGCCACATTTCAGCCACTGTAGCCATAAATCGGGCAAGGTCGCCAAAAATCCGGCAAGGTCGCCACATTTCCGGCAAGGTCGCCATTAATCCGGGGATGTCGCCATAAATCCGGCAAGGTCGCCACATTCCCGGCAAGGTCGCCATAAATCAGACAAGGTCGCCGCAAATCCGGCAAGGTCGCCACATTTCCGGCAAGGTCGCCAGAAATCCGGCAAGGTCGCCACAAATCCGCGAAGGTCACCACATATCCGGCAAGGTCGCCATAAATCCGGCAAGGTCGCCACAAATCCGGCAAGGTCGCCACATTTCCGGCAAGGTCGCCATATTTCCGGCAAGGTCACCATAAATCCGGCAAGGTCGCCACAAATGCGGCAAGGTCGCCATATTTCCGGCAAGGTCACCATTAATCCGGCAAGGTCGCCACAAATCCGGCAGGCTCGCCACATATCCGGCAATGTCGCCATATTTCCGGCAAGGTCACCATAAATCCGGCAAGCTCGCCAAAAATGCGGGAAGGTCGCCATAAATCCGGCAAGGTCGCCATATTTCCGGCAAGGTCGCCATATATCCGGCGAGGTCGCCATATTTCCGGCGAGCTCACCATAAATCCGGCAAGGTCGCCATAATTCCGGCGAGGTCGCCATCTTTCCGGCAAAGTCGCCATAAATCCAGCAAGGTCGCCATAAATCTGCAAAGTCGCCATAACTCCTGCAAGGTCGCCGTATTTCCGGCACGGTCGACATAAATCCGGCTAGGACGCCATAAATCCGGCAAGGTCGCCACATTTCAGCCAATGTAGCCATAAATCGGGTAAGGTCGCCAAAAATCCGGCAACGTCGCCACATTTCCGGGAAGGTCGCCATTAATCCGGGAATGTCGCCATAAATCCGGCAAGGTCGCCAAATTCCCGGCAAGGTCGCCATAAATCAGACAAGGTCGCCGCAAATCCGGCAAGGTCGCCACATTTCCGGCAAGGTCGCCAGAAATCCGGCAAGGTCGCCACAAATCCGCGAAGGTCACCACATATCCGGCAAGGTCGCCATAAATCCGGCAAGGTCGCCACAAATCCGGCAAGGTCGCCACATTTCCGGCAAGGTCGCCATATTTCCGGCAAGGTCACCATAAATCCGGCAAGGTCGCCACAAATGCGGCAAGGTCGCCATATTTCCGGCAAGGTCACCATTAATCCGGCAAGGTCGCCACAAATCCGGCAGGCTCGCCACATATCCGGCAATGTCGCCATATTTCCGGCAAGGTCACCATAAATCCGGCAAGCTCGCCAAAAATGCGGGAAGGTCGCCATAAATCCGGCAAGGTCGCCATATTTCCGGCAAGGTCGCCATAAATCCGGCGAGGTCGCCATATTTCCGGCGAGCTCACCATAAATCCGGCAAGGTCGCCATAATTCCGGCGAGGTCGCCATCTTTCCGGCAAAGTCGCCATAAATCCAGCAAGGTCGCCATAAATCTGCAAAGTCGCCATAACTCCTGCAAGGTCGCCGTATTTCCGGCACGGTCGACATAAATCCGGCTAGGACGCCATAAATCCGGCAAGGTCGCCATATTTCCGGCAAGGTCGCCAACAATCCGGCAAGGTCGCCACAAACCTGGAAAGGTCGCCATAAATACGGCGAGGTCGCCATAAATCCGGCAAGGTAGCCACATATCCCGCAAGGTCGCCATAAATCCGGCGAGGCCGCCATTTTTCCGGCAAGGTCGCCACAAATCCGGCAAGGTCGCCACACTTCCGGCAAGGTCGCCATAAATCCGGCAAGGTCGCCACAAATCCGGTAAAGTCGCCTCATCCCCGGCAAGGTCGCCATAAATCCGGCAAGGTCGCCACAAATCCGTCGAGGTCGCCACATTTCAGCCACTGTAGCCATAAATCGGGCAAGGTCGCCAAAAATCCGGCAAGGTCGCCACATTTCCGGCAAGGTCGCCATTAATCCGGGGATGTCGCCATAAATCCGGCAAGGTCGCCACATTCCCGGCAAGGTCGCCATAAATCAGACAAGGTCGCCGCAAATCCGGCAAGGTCGCCACATTTCCGGCAAGGTCGCCAGAAATCCGGCAAGGTCGCCACAAATCCGCGAAGGTCACCACATATCCGGCAAGGTCGCCATAAATCCGGCAAGGTCGCCACAAATCCGGCAAGGTCGCCACATTTCCGGCAAGGTCGCCATATTTCCGGCAAGGTCACCATAAATCCGGCAAGGTCGCCACAAATGCGGCAAGGTCGCCATATTTCCGGCAAGGTCACCATTAATCCGGCAAGGTCGCCACAAATCCGGCAGGCTCGCCACATATCCGGCAATGTCGCCATATTTCCGGCAAGGTCACCATAAATCCGGCAAGCTCGCCAAAAATGCGGGAAGGTCGCCATAAATCCGGCAAGGTCGCCATATTTCCGGCAAGGTCGCCATATATCCGGCGAGGTCGCCATATTTCCGGCGAGCTCACCATAAATCCGGCAAGGTCGCCATAATTCCGGCGAGGTCGCCATCTTTCCGGCAAAGTCGCCATAAATCCAGCAAGGTCGCCATAAATCTGCAAAGTCGCCATAACTCCTGCAAGGTCGCCGTATTTCCGGCACGGTCGACATAAATCCGGCTAGGACGCCATAAATCCGGCAAGGTCGCCATATTTCCGGCAAGGTTGCCACAAATCCGGCAAGGTCGCCATATTTCCGTGAAGGTCGCCATAAATTCGGCAAGGTCGCAACAAATCCGGCAGGGTCGCCATATCTCCGGCAAGGTCGCCATAAATCCGGCAAGGTCGCCACAAATCGGGCAAGGTCGCCATAAATCCGGCAAGATTGCCTCAAATCCCGCAAGGTCGCCATATTTCCGGCAAAGTCGACATTAATCCGGCAAGGTGGCGTCAAATCCGGCAAGGTCGCAATATTTCCGGCAAGGTCGCCATAAATCCGGGAAGGTCGCCATAAGTCCTGCAAGGTCGCCATATTTCCGGCAAGGTAGCCATATTTCCGGCAAAGTCGCCATAAATCCGGCAAGGTGCGTCGAATCCGGCAAGGTCGCCACATTTCAATCAAGGTAGCCATAAATTCGGCAAGGTCGCGTCAAATCCGGCAAGGTCGCCACATTTCCGGCAAGGTCGCCATAAATCCGGCAAATGGTCACCATATTTCCGGCAAAGTCGCGTCAAATCCGGCAAGGTCGCCAAATTTCCGGCAAAGTCGACATTAATCCGGCAAGATTGCCTCAAATCCCGCAAGGTCGCCATATTTCCGGCAAAGTCGACATTAATCCGGCAAGGTGGCGTCAAATCCGGCAAGGTCGCAATATTTCCGGCAAGGTCGCCATAAATCCGGGAAGGTCGCCATAAATCCGGCAAGGTCGCCATATTTCCGGCAAGGTAGCCATATTTCCGGCAAAGTCGCCATAAATCCGGCAAGGTGCGTCGAATCCGGCAAGGTCGCCACATTTCAATCAAGGTAGCCATAAATTCGGCAAGGTCGCGTCAAATCCGGCAAGGTCGCCACATTTCCGGCAAGGTCGACATGAATCCGGCAAATGGTCACCATATTTCCGGCAAGGTCGCGTCAAATCCGGCAAGGTCGCCAAATTTCCGGCAAGGTCGCCATAGATCCGGCAAGGCCGCCACAAATCCGGCAAGGTCGCAACATTTCGGCAAGGTCGCCAGAAATTCGGCAATGTCGCCACAAATCCGGTAGGCTCGCCACATATCCGGCAATGTCGCCATATTTCCGGCAAGGTCACCATAAATCCGGCAAGCTCGCCAAAAATGCGGGAAGGTCGCCATAAATCCGGCAAGGTCGCCATATTTCCGGCAAGGTCGCCATAAATCCGGCGAGGTCGCCATATTTCCGACGAGGTCACCATAAATCCGGCAAGGTCGCCATAATTCCGGCGAGGTCGCCATATTTCCGGCAAAGTCGCCATAAATCCGGCAAGGTCGCCATAAATCTGCAAAGTCGCCATAACTCCGGCAAGGTCGCCGTATTTCCGGCACGGTTGCCATAAATCCGGCTAGGACGCCATAAATCCGGCAAGGTCGCCACATCCCCGGCAAGGTCGCCATAAATCCGGCAAGGTCGGCACAAATCCGTCTAGGTCGCCACATTTCAGGCAAGGTCGCCATAAATCCGGCAAGGTCGCCACAAATCCGGCAAGGTCGTCACATTTCCGGCAAGGACGCCATTAATCCGGGAATGTCGCCATAAATCCGGCAAGGTCGCCACAAATCCGGCAAGGCCGCCATAAATCCGGCAAGGTCGCCACAAATCCAGCAGGGTCGCCACATTTCGGGCAAGGTCGCCAAATTTCCGACAAGGTCGCCACAAATCCGGCAATGACGCCACATTTCCGGCAATGTCGCCATATTTCCGGCAAGATCACCATAAGTCCGGCAAGGTCGCCACAAATGCGGCAAGGTCGCCATAAATCCGGCAAGGTCGCCATATTTCCGGCAAGGTCGCCATAAATCCGGCGAGGTCGCCATAAATCCGGCAAGGTCGCCATAATTCCGGCGATGTCGCCATATTTCCGGGAGTCGCCATAAATCCGGCAAGTTTGCCATAAATCTGGAAAGTCGCCATAAGTCCGGCAAGGTCGCCGTGTTTCCGGCAAGGTCGCCATAGATCCACCATTCCGGCAAGGTCGCAACATTTCGGCAAGATCGCCAGAAATCCGGCATCGTCGCCACAAATCCGGCAAGGTCGCCACATTTCCGGCAAGGTCGCCATGAATCCGGCAAGGTCGCCACATTTCCGGCAAGGTCGCTACATTTCCGGCAAGCTCGCCATAAATCAGGCAACCTCGCCACAAATCCGGCAAGGTCGCCACATTTGCGGCAAGGTCGCCACATTTGCGCCAAGATCGCCATAAATCCGGCAAGGTCGCCACAAATACGGCAAGGTCGCCACAATTCCGGCAAGGTAGCCATAAATCCGGCAAGGTCGCCAAAAATCCGGTAAAGTCCCCACATTTCCGGCAAGGTCGCCATTAATCCGGGAATGTCGCCATAAATCCGGCAAGGTCGCCAAATTCCCGGCAAGGTCGCCATAAATCAGGCAAGGTCGCCGCAAATCCGGCAAGGTCGCCACATTTCCGGCAAGGTCGCCATAAATCCGGCAAGGTCGCCACAAATCCGGCAAGGTCGCCACATTTCCGGCAAGGTCGCCATATTTCCGGCAAGGTCACCATAAATCCGGCAAGGTCGCCACAAATGCGGCAAGGTCGCCATACTTCCGGCAAGGTCGCCATTAATCCGGCAAGGTCGCCACAACTCTGGCAAGTTCGCTACAAATCCGGCAAGGTTGCCATATTTCCGGCTAGGTCGCCATAAATCCGGCAAGGTCGCCACAAATCCGGCAAGTTCGCAATATTTCCGGCAAGGTCGCCATAAATCCGGCAAGGTCGCCCCAAATCCGGCAAGGTCGCCACAAAGATATTAGTAGTAAGCACAAGGTAGTGATTGTGGGAGATTTCAATTTTCCACACATAGACTGGGAAACACATTCTGTAAAAGGGCTGGATGGTTTGGAGTTTGTAAAATGTGTGCAAGATAGTTTTTTGCAGCAATACATAGAGGTAGCTACTAGAGAAGGGGCAGTGCTGGACCTCCTGTTAGGAAATGAGACAGGGCAGGTGGCGGAGGTATGCGTCGGGGAGCCCTACGCGTCCAGTGATCACAATACCATTAGTTTCAATATAATTATGGAGAGGGTCAGAACTGCACCTAGGGTTAGGTTATTGTTTGGAGAAAGGCTAACTTTGAGGAGATGCGAAAGGATTTAAAAGGAGTGAATTTGGGACATGTTGTTTTATGGGAAGGATGCAGAAGAAAAATGGAGGACATTTAAGGGTGAAATTTTAAGAGTACAGAATCTTTATGTCCCTGTTCGGTTGAAAGGAAATAGTAAAAAATGGAAAGAGCCATGGTTTTCAAGGGAAATTGGACACTTGGTTCGGAAAAAGAGAGAGATCTACAATAATTATAGGCAGCATGGAGTAAATGAGGTGCTTGAGGAGTATAAAGAATGTAAAAAGAATATTAAGAAAGAAATTAGAAAAGCTAAAAGATGATATGAGGTTGCTTTGGCAAGTAAGGTGAAAGTAAATCCAAAGGGTTTCTACAGCTATATTAATAGCAACAGGATAACAAGGAATAAAATTGGTCCATTAGAGAGTCAGAGTGGACAGTTATCTGCAGAGCCAAAAGAGATGGGGGAGATATTGAACAATTTCTTTTCTTCGGTATTCACGAAGGAGAAGGATATGGAATTATGTGAGGTAAGGGAAACAAGCAGAGTAGCAATGGAAACTGTGAGATTCAAAGAAGAGGAGGTGCGGACACTTTTGAAAAATATGAAAACGGATAAGTCTCCAGGTCCTGACAGGATATTCCCTAGGACATTGAGGGAAGTTAGTGTAGAAATAGCAGGGGCTATGACAGAAATATTTCAAATGTCATTAGAAACGGGAATAGTGCCGGAGGATTGGCGTACTGCGCATGTTGTTCCGTTGTTTAAAAAGGGTTCGAAGAGTAAACCTAGCAATTATAGACCTGTTAGTTTGACGTCAGTGGTGGGCAAATTAATGGAAAGGATACTTAAAGATAATATATATAAGCATCTGGTAAGCAGGGTCTGATTAGGAACAGTCAACATGGATTTGTGCCTGGAAGGTCATGCTTGACTAATCTTCTTGAATTTTTCGAAGAGGTTACTAGGGAAATTGATGAGGGTAAAGCAGTGGATGTTGTCTATATGGACTTCAGTAAGGCCTTTGACAAGGTTCCTCATGGAAGGTTGGTTAAGAAGATTCAATTGTTGGGTATTAATGGTGGAGTAGCAAGATGGATTCAACAGTGGCTGAATGGGAGATGCCAGAGAGTAATGGTGGATGGCTGTTTGTCAGGTTCGAGGCCGGTGACTAGTGGGGTGCCTCAGGGGTCTGTGTTGGGTCCACTGTTGTTTGTCATGTACATCAATGATCTGGATGATGGTGTGGAAAATTGGATTAGTAAGTATGCAGATGATACTAAGATAGGTGGTGTTGTGGATAATGAAGTAGATTTTCAAAGTCTACAGAGAGATTTAGGCCATTTGGAAGAGTGGGCTGAAAGATGGGGCAGATGGAGTTTAATGCTCACAAATGTGAGGTGCTACATCTCGGCAGGACAAATCAAAATAGGACGTACACGGTAAATGGTAGCGAATTGAGGAATGCAGTTGAACAGAGGGATCTAGGAATAACTGTGCATAGTTCCCTGAAGGTGGAATCTCATGTAGATAGGGTGGTAAAGAAAGCTTTTGGTGTGCTGGCCTTTATAAATCAGAGCATTGAATATAGAAGTTGGGATGTAATGTTAAAATTGTACAAGGCATTGGTGAGGCCAATTCTGGAGTATGGAGTACAATTTTGCTCGCCTAATTATAGGAAGGATGTCAACAAAATAGAGAGAGTACAGAGGAGATTTACTAGAATGTTGCCTGGGTTTCATCAACTAAGTTACAGAGAAAGGTTGAACAAGTTAGGTATTTATTCTTTGGAGCGCAGAAGGTTAAGATGGGACTTGATAGAGGTCTTTAAATTATGAGCGGGTTAGACAGAGTGGACGTGGATAAGCTTTTCCCATTGAGAGTAGGGAAGATTAAAACAAGGGGACATGACTTGAGAATTAAGGGACAGAAGTTTAGGGGAACATTAGGAGGAACTTCTTTACTCAGAGAGTGGTAGCTGTGTGGAATGAGCTTCCAGTGGAAGTGGTGGAGGCATGTTCGATGTTATCCTTTAAAAATAGATTGGATTGGTATATGGACGGGAAAGGAATGGAGGGTTATGGTCTGAGTGCAGGTAGATGGGACTAGGGGGAAGTATTTATTTTTATTTTAATTTTAAAAAAAATGTTCGGCACGGACTTGAAGGGCCGAGATGGCCTGTTTCCGTGCTGTTATGGTTATATGGTTATATGGTTATATGGTTATATTGCCGGCAAGGTCACCATAAATACGACAACGTAGCCACAAATCCGGCAAGGTCGCCACATTTCCGGCAAGGTCGCCATAAATCCGGCAAGGTCGCCACAAACCAGGCGAGGTCGCCACATTTCCGGCGAGGTCGCCATACATCCGGCAAAGTCGCCAACAATCCGGCAAGATCGCAACATTTCCGTCGAGTTCGCCATAAATCCGGCAAGGTCGCCACAAACCAGGCAAGGTCGCCACATTTCCGGCAAGATCGCCACATTCCCGGTAAGGTCGCCAACAATCCGGCAAGGTCGCCACAAATCTGGAAAGGTCGCCATAAATATGGCGAGGTCGCCATAAATCCGGCAAGGTCGCCACATATCCAGCAAGGTCGCCATAAATCCGGCGAGGCCGCCATTTTTCCGGCAAGGTCGCCACAAATCCGGCAAGGTCGCCACAATTCCGGCAAGGTCGCCATAAATCCGGCAAGGTCGCCACAAATCCGGTAAGGTCGCCACATTTCCGGCAAGGTCGCCATTAATCCGGGAATGTCGCCACAAATCCGGCAAGGTCGCCACATTCCCGGCAAGGTCGCCATAAATCAGACAAGGTCGCCGCAAATCCGGCAAGGTCGCCACATTTCCGGCAAGGTCGCCATAAATCCGGCAAGGTCGCCACAAAACCGCCAAGGGCTCCACATTTCCGGCAATGTCGCCATAAATCCGGCAAGGTCGCCACAAATCCGGCAAGGTCGCCACATTTCCGGCAAGGTCGCCATATTTCCGGCAAGGTCACCATAAATCTGGCAAGGTCGCCACAAATGCGGCAACGTCGCCATATTTCCGGCAAGGTCGCCATTAATCCGGCAAGGTCGCCACAAATCCGGCAAATTCGCCACAAATCCGGCAAGGTTGCCATATTTCCGGTTAGGTCGCCATAAATCCGGCAAGGTCGCCACAAATCCGGCCAGGTCGCAATATTTCCGGCAAGGTCGCCATAAATCCGGCAAGGTCGCCCCAAATCCGGCAAGGTCGCCATATTGCCGGCAAGGTCGCCATAAATCCGAAAAGGTAGCCTCAAATCCGGCAAGGTCGCCACAAATCCGGTAAGGTCGCCACATTTCCGGCAAGGTCGCCATTAATCCGGGAATGTCGCCACAAATCCGGCAAGGTCGCCACATTCCCGGCAAGGTCGCCATAAATCAGACAAGGTCGCCGCAAATCCGGCAAGGTCGCCACATTTCCGGCAAGGTCGCCATAAATCCGGCAAGGTCGCCACAAAACTGCCAAGGTCACCACATTTCCGGCAAGGTCGCCATTTATCCGGCAAGGTCGCCACAAATCCGGCAAGGTCGCCACATTTCCGGCAAGGTCGCCATATTTCCGGCAAGGTCACCATAAATCCGGCAAGGTCGCCACAAATGCGGCAAGGTCGCCATATTTCCGGCAAGGTCGCCATTAATCCGGCAAGGTCGCCACAAATCCGGCAAATTCGCCACAAATCCGGCCAGGTTGCTATATTTCCGGCTAGGTCGCCATAAATCCGGCAAGGTCGCCACAAATCCGGCAAGGTCGCAATATTTCCGACAAGGTCGCTATAAATGCGGCAAGGTCGCCACAAATCCGGCAAGGTCGCCACATTTCCGGCAAGGTCGCCATATTTCCGGCAAGGTCACCATAAATCCGGCAAGGTCGCCACAAATGCGGCAAGGTCGCCATATTTCCGGCAAGGTCGCCATTAATCCGGCAAGGTCGCCACAAATCCGGCAAGTTCGCCACCAATCCGGCAAGGTTGCCATATTTCCGGCTAGGTCGCCATAAATCCGGCAAGGTCGCCACAAATCCGGCAAGGTCGCAATATTTCCGGCAAGGTCGCCATAAATCCGGCAAGGTCGCCCCAAATCCGGCAAGGTCGCCATATTGCCGGCAAGGTCGCCATAAATCCGACAAGGTAGCCTCAAATCCGGCAAGGTCGCCACATTTCCGGCAAGGTCGCCATAAATCCGGCAAGGTCGCCAAAAATGCGGCAAGGTCGCAATAAATCCGGCAAGGTCGCCATATTTCCGGCAAGGTCGCCATTAATCCGGGAATGTCGCCATAAATCCGGCAAGGTCGCCACATTCCGGGCAAGATCGCCATAAATCCGGCAAGGTCGCCACAAATCCGGCAAGATCGACACATTTCCGGCAAGGCCGCCATAAATCCGGCAAGGTCGCCACAAATCCAGCAGGATCGCCACATTTCCGGCAAGGTCGCCATGAATCCGGCAAGGTCGCCACATTTCCGGCAAGGTCGCCTTAAATCCGGCAAAGTCGCCCCGAAACCGGCAAGGTTGCCACATTTCCGGCAATGTCGCATATATTTCCGGCAAGGTCACCATAAATCCGGCAAGGTTGCCACAAATGCGGCAAGGTCGCCAAAATGCGGCAAGGTCGCCACATCCCCGGCAAGGTCGCCATAAATCCGGCAAGGTCGCCACGAATCCGGCAAGCTCGCCACATATCCGGCAATGTCGCCATATTTCCGGCAAGGTCACCATAAATCCGGCAAGGTCGCCAAAAATGCGGCAAGGTCGCCATAAATCCGGCAAGGTCCCCAATTTTTTCGGCAAGGTCGCCATAAATCCGGCTAGGTCGCCATATTTCCGACGAGGTCACCATAAATCCGGCAAGGTCGCCATAATTCCGGCGAGGTCGCCATCTTTCCGGCAAAGTCGCCATAAATCCGGCAAGGTCGCCATAAATCTGCAAAGTCGCCATAACTCCGGCAAGGTCGCCGTATTTCCGGCCCGGTCGACATAAATCCGGCTAGGACGCCATAAATCCGGCTAGGACGCCATAAATCCGGCAAGGTCGCCATATTTCCGGCAAGGTCGCCATTAATCCGGGAATGTCGCCATAACCCGGCAAGGTCGCCACATTCCGGGCAAGATCGCCATAAATCCGGCAAGGTCGCCACAAATCCGGCAAGATCGCCACATTTCCGGCAAGGTCGCCATAAATCCGGCAAGTTCGCCACAAATCCAGCAGGGTCGCCACATTTCCGGCAAGGTCGCCATGAATTCGGCAAGGTCGCCACATTTCCGGCAATTCGTCATAAATCCGGCAAAGTCGCCACAAATCCGGCAAGGTCGCCACATTTCCGGCAAGGTCGCCACATTTCCGGCAAGGTCGCCATAAATCCGGCAAGGTCGCCACAAATCCAACAGGGTCGCCACATTTCCGGCAAGGTCGCCACATTTACGGCAAGGTCGCCATTAATCCTGGAATGTCGCCACAAATCCGGCAAGGTCGCCACATTCCCGGCAAGGTCGCCATAAACCCGGCAAGGTCGCCACAAATTCGGCAAGGTCGCCACATTTCCGGCAAGGTCGCCATAAATCCGGCAAGGTCCCCACAAATCCGGCAAGGTCGTCATATTTCCGGAAATGTCGCCATATTTCCGGCAAGATCTCCATAAATCCGGCAAGGTCGCCACAAATGCGGCAAGGTCGCCATAAATCGGGCAAGGTCGCCATATTTCCGGCAAGGTCGCCATAAATCCAGGGAGGTCGCCATACTTCCGGCGAGGTCGCCATAAATCCGGCATGGTCGCCATAATTCCGGCGATGTCGCCATATCTCCGGCAAAGTCGCCATAAATCCGGCAAGTTTGGCATAAGTTTGCAAAGTCGCCATAACTCCGGCAAGGTCGCCGTATTTCCGGCACGGTCGCCATAGATCCGGCAAGGTCGCCACAATTCCGGCAAGGTCGCAACATTTCGGCAAGGTCGCCAGAAATCCGGCATAGTCGCCACAAACCCGGCATGGTCGCCACATTTCCGGCAAGATCGCCATGAATCCGGCATGGTCGCCACAAGTCCGGCAAGGTCGCCACATTTCCGGCAAGGTCGCCATAAATCCGGCAATGTCGGCACAAATCCCACAAGGTCGCCATAAAGCGGGCAAGGTCGCCACAAATCCGGCAAGGTCGCCACATTTGCGGCAAAGGTCGCCAGAAGTCCGGCAAAGTCGCCACAAATACGGCAAGGTCGCCACAATTCCGGCAAGGTCGCCATAAATCCGGCAAGGTCGCCACAAATCCGGTAAGGTCGCCACATCCCCGGCAAGGTCGCCATAAATCCGTCAAGGTCGCCACAAATCCGTCAAGGTCGCCACATTTCAGGCAAGGTCGCCATAAATCGGGCAAGGTCGCCACAAGACCGCCAAGGTCGCCACATTTCCGGCAAGGTCGCCATTAATCCGGGAATGTCGCCATAAATCAAGCAAGGTCGCCACAAATCCGGCAAGGTCGCCACATTTCCGGTAAGGTCACCATTAATCCGGCAAGGTCGCCACAAATCCAGCAAGGTCGCCACAAATCCGGCAAGGTCGCCACATCCCCGGCAAGGTCGCCATAAATCCGGCAAGGTCGCCACAAATACGGCAAGCTCGCCACATATCCGGCAATGTCGCCATATTTCCGGCAAGGTTACCAGAAATCCGGCAAGGGCGCCAATAATGCGGCAAGGTCGCCATAAATCCGGCAAGGTCGCCATATTTCCGGCAAGGTCGCCATAAATCCGGCGAGGTCGCCATATTTCCGACGAGGTCACCATAAATCCGGCAAAGTCGCCATAAATCCGGCAAGGTCGCCATAAATCTGCAAAGTCGCCATAACTCCGGCAAGGTCGACATAAATCCGGCTAGGACGCCATAAATCCGGCAAGGTCGCCATATTTCCGGCAAGGTGGCCACAAATCCGGCAAGGTCGCCATATTTCCGTCAAGGTCGCCATAAATTCGGCAAAGTCGCCACAAATCCGGCAAGGTCGCCATATTTCCGGCAAGGTCGCCATAAACCCGGCAAGGTCGCCACAAGTACGGCAAGGTCGCCACATTTCCGGCAAGGTCGCCATTAATCCGGGAATGTCGCCATAAATCCGGCAAGGTCGCCACATTCCCTGCAAGGTCGCCATAAATCAGGCAAGTTCGCCGCAAATCCGGCAAGGTCGCCACATTTCCGGCAAGGTCGACATAAATCCGGCAAGGTCGCCACAAATCCAGCAAGGTCGCCACAAATGCGGCAAGGTCGCCACATTTCCGGCAAGGTCGCCATAAATCCGGCAAGTTCGCCACAAATCCGACAAGGTCGCCATAAATTCGGCAAGGTCGCCACATTTCCGGCAAGATCGCCATAAATCCGGCAAGTTCGCCACAAATCCGACAAGGTTGCCTCAAATCCGGCAAGGTCGTCATATTTCCGGCAAAATCTACATTAATCCGGCAAGGTGGCGTCAAATCCGGCAAGGTCGCCACATTTCCGGCAAGGTCGCCATATTTCCGGCAAGGTCAACATAAATCCGGCAAGGTCGCCACAAATGCGGCAAGGTCGCCATATTTCGGGCAAGGTCGCCATAAATCCGGCAAGGTCGCCACAAATCCGGCAAGGTCGCCACAAATCTGGCACCGTTGCTATATTTCCGGCTAGGTCGCCATAAATCCAGCAAGGTCGCCACAAATCCGGCAAGGTCGCCACATTTCCGGCAAGGTCACCATTAATCCGGCAAGGTCGCCACAAATCCAGCAAGGTCGCCACAAATCCGGCAAGGTCGCCACATCCCCGGCAAGGTCGCCATAAATCCGGCAAGGTCGCCACAAATACGGCAAGCTCGCCACATATCCGGCAATGTCGCCATATTTCCGGCAAGGTCGCCATAAATCCGGCGAGGTCGCCATATTTCCGACGAGGTCACCATAAATCCGGCAAAGTCGCCATAAATCCGGCAAGGTCGCCATAAATCTGCAAAGTCGCCATAACTCCGGCAAGGTCGACATAAATCCGGCTAGGACGCCATAAATCCGGCAAGGTCGCCATATTTCCGGCAAGGTGGCCACAAATCCGGCAAGGTCGCCATATTTCCGTCAAGGTCGCCATAAATTCGGCAAAGTCGCCACAAATCCGGCAAGGTCGCCATATTTCCGGCAAGGTCGCCATAAACCCGGCAAGGTCGCCACAAGTACGGCAAGGTCGCCACATTTCCGGCAAGGTCGCCATTAATCCGGGAATGTCGCCATAAATCCGGCAAGGTCGCCACATTCCCTGCAAGGTCGCCACAAATCAGGCAAGGTCGCCGCAAATCCGGCAAGGTCGCCACATTTCCGGCAAGGTCGACATAAATCCGGCAAGGTCGCCACAAATCCAGCAAGGTCGCCACAAATGCGGCAAGGTCGCCACATTTCCGGCAAGGTCGCCATAAATCCGGCAAGTTCGCCACAAATCCGACAAGGTCGCCATAAATTCGGCAAGGTCGCCACATTTCCGGCAAGATCGCCATAAATCCGGCAAGTTCGCCACAAATCCGACAAGGTTGCCTCAAATCCGGCAAGGTCGTCATATTTCCGGCAAAATCTACATTAATCCGGCAAGGTGGCGTCAAATCCGGCAAGGTCGCCACATTTCCGGCAAGGTCGCCATATTTCCGGCAAGGTCACCATAAATCCGGCAAGGTCGCCACAAATGCGGCAAGGTCGCCATATTTCCGGCAAGGTCGCCATAAATCCGGCAAGGTCGCCACAAATCCGGCAAGGTCGCCACAAATCTGGCACCGTTGCTATATTTCCGGCTAGGTCGCCATAAATCCGGCAAGGTCGCCATAAATCCGGCAAGGTCGCAATATTTCAGGCAAGGTCGCCATAAATCCGGCAAGGTCTCCCCAAATCCGGCAAGGTCGCCATATTTCCGGCAAGGCCGCCATACATCCGGCAAGGTTGCAAAATATCCGGCAAGGGCGCAACATTTCGGCACGGTCGCCAGAAATCCGGCATCGTCGCCACAAATCCGGCAAGGTCGCCACATTTCCGGCAAGGTCGACATAAATCCGGCAAGGTCGCCACAAATCCAGCAAGGTCGCCACAAATGCGGCAAGGTCGCCACATTTCCGGCAAGGTCGCCATAAATCCGGCAAGTTCGCCACAAATCCGACAAGGTCGCCATAAATTCGGCAAGGTCGCCACATTTCCGGCAAGGTCACCATTAATCCGGCAAGGTCGCCACAAATCCAGCAAGGTCGCCACAAATCCGGCAAGGTCGCCACATCCCCGGCAAGGTCGCCATAAATCCGGCAAGGTCGCCAAAAATACGGCAAGCTCGCCACATATCCGGCAATGCCGCCATATTTCCGGCAAGGTTACCAGAAATCCGGCAAGGGCGCCAATAATGCGGCAAGGTCGCCATAAATCCGGCAAGGTCGCATTATTTCCGGCAAGGTCGCCATAAATCCGGCGAGGTCGCCATATTTCCGACGAGGTCACCATAAATCCGGCAAAGTCGCCATAAATCCGGCAAGGTCGCCATAAATCTGCAAAGTCGCCATAACTCCGGCAAGGTCGACATAAATCCGGCTAGGACGCCATAAATCCGGCAAGGTCGCCATATTTCCGGCAAGGTGGCCACAAATCCGGCAAGGTCGCCATATTTCCGTCAAGGTCGCCATAAATTCGGCAAAGTCGCCACAAATCCGGCAAGGTCGCCATATTTCCGGCAAGGTCGCCATAAACCCGGCAAGGTCGCCACAAGTACGGCAAGGTCGCCACATTTCCGGCAAGGTCGCCATTAATCCGGGAATGTCGCCATAAATCCGGCAAGGTCGCCACATTCCCTGCAAGGTCGCCACAAATCAGGCAAGGTCGCCGCAAATCCGGCAAGGTCGCCACATTTCCGGCAAGGTCGACATAAATCCGGCAAGGTCGCCACAAATCCAGCAAGGTCGCCGCAAATGCGGCAAGGTCGCCACATTTCCGGCAAGGTCGCCATAAATCCGTCAAGTTCGCCACAAATCCGGGAATGTCGCCATAAATCCGGCAAGGTCGCCACATTCCCGGCAAGGTCGCCATAAATCAGGCAAGGTCGCCACAAATCCGGCAAGGTCGCCACATTTCCGGCAAGGTCGACATAAATCCGGCAAGGTCGCCACAAATCCAGCAAGGTCGCCGCAAATGCGGCAAGGTCGCCACATTTCCGGCAAGGCCGCCATAAATCCGTCAAGTTCGCCACAAATCCGACAAGGTCGCCATAAATTCGGCAAGGTCGCCACATTTCCGGCAAGATCGCCACAAATCCGGCAAGGTCGCCACAAATCCGCCAAGGTCACCACATTTCCGGCAAGGTCGCCATAAATCCGGCAAGATCGCCACAAATCCGGCAAGGTCGCCACATTTCCGGCAAGGTCGCCATATTTCCGGCAATGCCACCATAAATCCGGCAAGGTCGCCACAAATGCGGCAAGGTCGCCATATTTCCGGCAAGGTCGCCATTAATCCGGAAAGGTCGCCACAAATCCGGCAAGGTCGCCACAAATCCGGCAAGGTTGCCATATTTCCGGCTAGGTCGCCATAAATCCGGCAAGGTCGCCACATATCCTGCAAGGTCGCAAGGTCGCGAGCAGCGGCTCGCCTGCAGTCCGTCTGTTTTTACTTTTGTTTTTACTTTTGTTGTTGTTTTCTTTTGTCCTGTTTTATTTAAATTTTAGTTTATTGTGTTGTGTATGTGTGGGGTGCGGGGGGTGAATTGATTTTTGTCTCTTCCTTCGGGGGAATGCGAATTTTTCTTGTCGTATCCCCCTTCTCTGCCTCCGCCTGCGCCGAGGCCTAATGGCGGAGCTGCCGGCCTGCAACTCCAACTGCGACCGATCGACCTCGAGGCAGAGCCAGGATTTACCAGCGCGGCGCTGGCCTGCTTCGGGGCTGCGATGGCATTCCGGCGATCCGGCGGTGGCGACCGAGGACACTGGTGGCGACCTGAATCAGGAGGCTCGGCCGCGGGCCCGGTGGACGACATCGTCTGGAGCTCCCGCAACTACAGCTGCGTCCGCTGGACAACTTCGGACAGCCCGTGCCGCGGAGTTTGAACCGGCCCGTCACGGAGCTCGGATTCAGCCGCGGGATTGACTTACCCTCACCCCGCGGGGTCACAACATCAGAAGCCTGGATCGCCTCAGCGCAGAGGAAGAACAAAGCGGGAAGAGACAGAGACTTTAAGACTTTTGCCTCCATCACAGTGAGGAGGTGTTTGGTGAACTCACTGTGGTGGATGTTAATTTGTGTTTATTGTATGTTTTGTTATTTATTATTATATGTATGACTGCAGGCAACGAAATTTCATTCAGACCGAAAGGTCTGAATGACAAATAAAGGAATCTCTAATCTCTAATCTCTAATCTCTATTTCCGGCAAGGTCGCCATAAATCCGGCAAGGTCGCCCCAAATCCGGCAAGGTCGCCATATTGCCGGCAAGGTCGCCATAAATCCGACAAGGTCGCCACAAATCCGGCAATGTCGCCACATTTCCGGCAAGGTCGCCATAAATCCGGCAAGGTCGCCACAAACCAGGCAAGGTCGCCATATTTCCGGCGAGGTGGCCATACATCCGGCAAAGTCGCCAAAAATCCGGCAAGATCGCAACATTTCCGTCGAGGTCGCCATAAATCCGGCAAGGTCGCCACATATCCGGCAAGATCGCTACATTCCCGGCGAGGTCGCCAACAATCCGGCAACGTCGCCACAAATCATATAACCATATAACCATATTACCATAACAGCACGGAAACAGGCCATCTCGGCCCTTCAAGTCCGTGCCGAACATTTTTTTTTACATTATTTTTTTTTAATTAAAAATAAAATACTTCCACCTAGTCCCATCTACCTGGACTCAGACCATAACCCTCCATTCCTTTCCCGTCCATATACCCATCCAATCTATTTTTAAAGGATAACATCGAACCTGCCACTTCCACTTCCACTGGAAGCTCATTCCACACAGCTACCACTCTCTGAGTAAAGAAGTTCCCCATAATGTTCCCCCTAAACTTCTGTCCCTTAATTCTCAAGTCATGACCCCTTGTTTGAATCTTCACTACTCTCAATGGGAAAAGCTTATCCACGTCCACTCTGTCTAACCCGCTCATAATTTTAAAGACCTCTATCAAGTCCCCTCTTAACCTTCTGTGCTCCAAAGAATAAAGACCTAACTTGTTCAACCTTTTTCTGTAACTTAGTTGCTGAAACCCAGGCAACATTCTAGTAAATCTCCTCTGTACTCTCTCTATTTTGTTGACATCCTTCCTATAATTAGGCGACTAAAATTGTACTCCATACTCCAGAATTGGCCTCACCAATGCCTTGTACAATTTTAACATTACATCCCAACTTCTAAATTCAATGCTCTGATTTATAATGGCCAGCACACCAAAAGCTTTATTTACCACCCTATCTACATGAGATTCCACCTTCAGGGAACTATGCACAGTTGTTCCTAGATCCCTCTGTTCAACTGCATTCCTAAATTCGCTACCATTTACCGTGTACGTCCTATTTTGATTTGTCCTGCCGAGATGTAGCACCTCACATTTGTCAGCATTAAACTCCATCTGCCATCTTTCAGCCCACTCTTCCAAATGGCCTAAATCTCTCTGTAGACTTTGAAAATCTACTTCATTATCCACAACACCACCTATCTTAGTATCATCTGCATACTTACTAATCCAATTTTCCACACCATCATCCAGATCATTGATGTACATGAGAAACAACAGTGGACCCAACACAGACCCCTGAGGCACCCCACTGGTCACCGGCCTCCAACCTGACAAACAGCCATCCACCATTACTCTCTGGCATCTCCCATTCAGCCACTGTTGAATCCATCTTGCTACTCCACTATTAATACCCAACAATTGAATCTTCTTAACCAACCTTCCATGAGGAACCTTGTCAAAGGCCTTACTGAAGTCCATATAGACAACATCCACTGCTTTACCCTCATCAATTTCCCTAGTAACCTCTTCGAAAAATTCAAGAAGATTAGTCAAGCATGACCTTCCAGGCACAAATCCATGTTGACTGTTCCTAATCAGACCCTGCATATCCAGATGCTTATATATATTATCTGTAAGTATCCTTTCCATTAATTTGCTCACCACTGACGTCAAACTAACAGGTCTATAATTGCTAGGTTTACTCTTCGAACCCTTTTTAAACAACGGAACAGCATGCGCAGTACGCCAATCCTCCGGCACTATTCCCGTTTCTAATGACATTTGAAATATTTCTGTCATAGCCCCTGTTATTTCTACACTAACTTCCCTCAATGTCCTAGGGAATATCCTGTCAGGACCTGGAGACTTATCCGTTTTCATATCTTTCAAAAGTGTCCGCACCTCCTCTTCTTTGAATCTCACAGTTTCCATTGCTACTCTGCCTGTTTCCCTTACCTCACATAATTCCATATCCTTCTCCTTCATGAATACCGAAGAAAAGAAATTGTTCAATATCTCCCCCATCTCTTTTGGCTCTGCAGATAGCTGTCCACTCTGACTCTCTAATGGACCAATTTTATTCATTGTTATCCTTTTGCTATTAATATAGCTGTAGAAACCCTTTGGATTTACTTTCACCTTACTTGCCAAAGCAACCTCATATCTTCTTTTAGCTTTTCTAATTTCTTTCTGAATATTCTTTTTACATTCTTTATACTCCTCAATCACCTCATTTACTCCATGCTGCCTATAATTATTGTAGATCTCTCTCTTTTTCCGAACCGTGTCCAATTTCCCTTGAAAACCGTGGCTCTTTCCATTTTTTACTATTTCCTTTCAACCGAACAGGGACATAAAGATTCTGTACTCTTAAAATTACACCCTTAAATGTCCTCCATTTTTCTTCTACATCCTTCCCATAAAACAACATGTCCCAATTCACTCATTTTAAATCCTTTCGCATCTCCTCAAAGTTAGCCTTTCACCAAACGAAAATGTCAACCCTAGGTCCAGTTCTGACCCTCTCCATAATTATATTGAAACTAATGGTATTGTGATCACTGGACCCGAAGTGCTCCCCGACGCATACTTCCGCCACCTGCCCTGTCTCATTTCCTAACAGGAGGTCCTGCACTGCCCCTTCTCTAGTAGGTACCTCTATGTATTGCTGCAAAAAACTATCTTGCACACATTTTACAAACTCCAAACCATCCAGCCCTTTTACAGAATGTGTTTCCCAGTCTATGTGTGGAAAATTTAAATCTCCCACAATCACTACCTTGTGCTTACTACTAATATCTGCTATCTCCTTACATATTTGCTCTTCCAATTCTCGCTCCCCATTTGGCGGTCTATAATACACCCCTATAAGTGTTGCTACACCTTTCCCATTTCTCAGTTCCACCCAAATAGCCTCCCTAGACGAGCCCTCTAATCTATCCTGCCAAAGCACTGCTGTAATATCTTCCTTGACAAGCAATGCAACATCCCCACCTCTTGCCCCTCCAATTCTATCACCCCTGAAGCAGCGAAATCCTGGAATATTTATTTGCCAATCACAGCCCTCCTGCAACCATGTTTCACTGATCGCCACAACATCATACTTCCAGGTGTCAATCCAGGCTCTAAGCTCATCCACCTTTCTTACAATGCTCCTAGCATTAAAATATACACATTTAAGAAACCCACCACCACTTATTCTCTGTTTATTATATTTTTCTTCTTTCTCCCCTACATTTTGGGTCCGAGTGCTTCCCTTCTCTGCCTCGGCAAGGTCGCCATATATCCGGCAAGGTCGCCACATATCCCGCAAGGTCACCATAAATCCGGCGAGGCCGCCATTTTTACGGCAAGGTCGCCACAAATCCGGCAAGGTCGCCACATTTCCGGCAAGGTCGCCATTAATCCGGCAAGGTCGCCACAAATCCAGCAAGGTCGCCACAAATGCGGCAAGGTCGCCACATCCCCGGCAAGGTCGCCATAAATCCGGCAAGGTCGCCACAAATCCGGCAAGCTCGCCACATATCCGGCAATCTCGCCATATTTCCGGCAAGGTCACCAGAAATGCGGCAAGGTCGCCAATAATGCGGCAAGGTGGCCATAAATCCGGCAAGGTCGCCATATTTCCGGCAAGGTCGCCATAAATCCGGCGAGGTCGCCATATTTCCGACGAGGTCACCATAAATCCGGCAAAGTCGCCATAAATCCGGCAAGGTCGCCATAAATCTACAAAGTTGCCATAACTCCGGCAAGGTCGCCGTATTTCCGGCACGGTCGACATAAATCCGGCTAGGACGCCATAAATCCGGCCAGGTCGCCATATTTCCGGCAAGGTTGCCACAAATCCGGCAAGGTCGCCATATTTCCGTCAAGGTCGCCATAAATTCGGCAACGTCGCCACAAATCCGGCAAGGTCGCCATATTTCCGGCAAGGTCGCCATAAATCCGGCAAGGTCGCCACAAATCGGGCAATGTCGCCATATTGCCGACAAGGTCGCCATAAATCCGGCAAGTTTGCCTCAAATCCGGCATGGTCGCCATATTTCCGGCAAAATCTACATTAATCCGGCAAGGTGGCGTCAATCCGGCAAGGTCGCCACATTTCCGACAAGGTCGCTATATTTCCGGCAAGATCACCATAAATCCGGCAAGGTCACCACAAATGCGGCAAGGTCGCCATATTTCCGGCAAGGTCGCCATAAATCCGGCAAGGTCGCCACAAATCCCGCAAGGTCGCCACAAATCTGGCACGGTTGCTATATTTCCGGCTAGGTCGCCATAAATCCGGCAAGGTCGCCACAAATCCGGCAAGGTCGCAATATTTCCGGCAAGGTCGCCATAAATCCGGCAAGGTCGCCCCAAATCCGGCAAGGTCGCCATATTTCCGGCAAGGCCACCATACATCCGGCAAGGTTGCAAAATATCCGGCAAGGTCGCAACATTTCGGCACGGTCGCCAGAAATCCGGCATCGTCGCCACAAATCCGGCAAGGTCGCCACATTTCCCGCAAGGTCGCCATGAATACGGAAAGGTCGCCACAAGTGCGGCAAGGAAGCGTCAAATCCGGCAAGGTCGACTCATTTCCGGCAAGGTCGCCATAGATCCGGCAAGGTCGCCACAAATCCGGCAAGGTCGCAACAATTCGGCAAGGTCGCCAGAAGTCCGGCATCGTCGCCACAAATCCGGCAAGTTCGCCACATTTCCGGCAAGGTCGCCATGAATCCAGCAAGGTCGCCACAAGTCAGGCAAGGTCGCCATAAATCCGGCAAGGTCGCCACAAATCCCACAAGGTCGCCATAAATCCGGCAAGGTCGCCACACATCTGGCAAGATCGCCACATTTGCGGCAAGGTCGCCAGAAATCCGGCATCGTCGCCACAAATCCGGCAAGGTCGCCACATTTCCGGCAAGGTCGCCATGAATACGGCAAGGTCGCCACATTTCCGGCAAGGTCGCCATAAATCCGGCAAGGTCGCCTCAAATCCCACAAGGTCGCCATAAATCCGGCAAATTCGCCACAAATCCGGCAACGTCGCCACATTTGCGGCAAGGTCGCCATAAATCCGACAAGGTCGCCACAAATAAGGCAAGGTCGCCACAATCCCGGCAAGGTCGCCATAAATCCGGCAAGGTCGCCACAAATCTGGCAAGGTCGCTACATCCCCGGCAAGGTCGCCATTAATCCGGGAATGTCGCCATAAATCCGGCAAGGTCGCCACAATTTCGGCAAGGGCGCCATTAATACGGGAATGTCGCCCTAAATCCGACAAGGTCGCCACATTCCTGGCAAGGTCGCCAGAAATCCGGCAAGGTCGCCACAAATCCGGCAAGCTCGCCACATATCCGGCAATGTCGCCACATGTCCGGCAAGGTCACCAGAAATCCGGCAAGGTCGCCATATTTCCGTCAAGGTCGCCATAAATTCGGCAAGGTCGCCACAAATCCGGCAAGGTCGCCATATTTCCGGCAAGGTCGCCATAAATCCGGCAAGGTCGCCACAAATCGGGCAAGGTCGCCATATTTCCTACAAGCTCGCCATAAATCCGGCAAGTTTGCCTCAAATCCGGCAAGGTCGCCATATTTCCTGCAAAATCTACATTAATCCGGCAAGGTGGCGTCAAATCCGGCAAGGTCGCCACATTTCCGACAAGCTCGCTATATTTCCGGCAAGATCACCATAAATCCGGCAAGGTCGCCACAAATGCGGCAAGGTCGCCATATTTCCGGCAAGGTCGCCACAAATACCGCAAGGTCGCCACAAATCTGGCACGGTTGCTATATTTCCGGCTAGGTCGCCATAAATCCGGCAAGGTCGCCACAAATCCGGCAAGGTCGCCAAAAATGCGGCAAGGTCGCCATAAATCCGGCAAGGTCGCCATATTTCCGGCAAGGTCGCCATAAATCCGGCTAGGTCGCCATATTTCCGACGAGGTCACCATAAATCCGGCAAGGTCGCCATAATTCCGGCGAGGTCGCCATCTTACCGGCAAAGTCGCCATAACTCCGGCAAGGTCGCCGTATTTCCGGCACGGTCGACATAAATCCGGCTAGGACGCCATAAATCCGGCAAGGTCGCCATATTTCCGGCAAGGTTGCCACAAATCCGGCAAGGTCGCCATATTTCCGTCAAGGTCGCCATAAATTCGGCAAGGTCGCCACAAACCCGGCAAGGTCGCCATATTTCCGGCAAGGTCGCCATAAATCCGGCAAGGTCGCCACAAATCGGGCAAGGTCGCCATATTTCCGACAAGTCGCCATAAATCCGGCAAGTTTGCCTCAAATCCGGCAAGGTCGCCATATTTCCGGCAAAATCTACATTAATCCTTTCTGTACAGGTCACACCTTCCCCCAAAAGAGGTCCCAATGATCCAGAAATTTGAATCCCTGCCCGCTGCACGAGTTCCTCAGCTACGCATTTATCCTCCACCTCACTCCATCCCTACTCTCCGGCAAGGTCGCCATAAATCCGGCGAGGTCGCCATATATCCGGCATGGTCGCCACATATCCCGCAAGGTCACCATAAATCCGGCGAGGCCGCCATTTTTACGGCAAGGTCGCCACAAATCCGGCAAGGTCGCCACATTTCCTGCAAGGTCGCCATTAATCCGGCAAGGTCGCCACAAATCCAGCAAGGTCGCCACAAATGCGGCAAGGTCGCCACATCCCCGGCAAGGTCGCCATAAATCCGGCAAGGTCGCCACAAATCCGGCAAGCTCGCCACATATCCGGCAATCTCGCCATATTTCCGGCAAGGTCACCAGAAATGCGGCAAGGTCGCCAATAATGCGGCAAGGTCGCCATAAATCCGGCAAGGTCGCCATATTTCCGGCAAGGTCGCCATAAATCCGGCGAGGTCGCCATATTTCCAACGAGGTCACCATAAATCCGCCAAAGTCGCCATAAATCCGGCAAGGTCGCCATAAATCTACAAAGTTGCCATAACTCCGGCAAGGTCGCCGTATTTCCGGCACGGTCGACATAAATCCGGCTAGGACGCCATAAATCCGGCTAGGTCGCCATATTTCCGGCAAGGTTGCCACAAATCCGGCAAGGTCGCCATATTTCCGTCAAGGTCGCCATAAATTCGGCAAGGTCGCCACAAATCCGGCAAGGTCGCCATATTTCCGGCAAGGTCGCCATAAATCCGGCAAGGTCGCCACAAATCGGGCAAGGTCGCCATATTGCCGACAAGGTCGCCATATTTCCGGCAAAATCTATATTAATCCGGCAAGGTGGCGTCAAATCCGGCAAGGTCGCCACATTTCCGACAAGGTCGCTATATTTCCGGCAAGATCACCATAAATCCGGCAAGGTCGCCATAAATCCGGCAAGGTCGCCACAAATCCGGCAAGGTCGCCACAAATCTGGCACGGTTGCTATATTTCCGGCTAGGTCGCCATAAATCCGGCAAGGTCGCCACGAATCCGGCAAGGTCGCAATATTTCCGGCAAGGTCGCCATAAATCCGGCAAGGTCGCCCCAAATCCGGCAAGGTCGCCATATTTCCGGCAAGGCCGCCATACATCCGGCAAGGTTGCAAAATATCCGGCAAGGTCGCAACATTTCGGCACGGTCGCCAGAAATCCGGCATCGTTGCCACAAATTCGGCAAGGTCGCCACATTTCCGGCAAGGTCGCCATGAATCCGGAAAGGTCGCCACAAGTCCGGCAAGGACGCGTCAAATCCGGCAAGGTCACCCCATTTCCGGGAAGGTCGCCATAGATCAGGCAAGGTCGCCACAAATCCGGCAAGGTCGCAACAATTCGGCAAGGTCGCCAGAAATCCGGCATCGTCGGCACAAATCCGGCAAGTTCACCACATTTCCGGCAAGGTCGCCATGAATCCAGCAAGGTCGCCACAAGTCCGGCAAGGTCGCCATAAATCCGGCAAGGTCGCCACAAATCCCACAAGGTCGCCATAAATCCGGCAAGGTCGCCACACATCTGGCAAGAGCGCCACATTTGCGGCAAGGTCACCAGAAATCCGGCATCGTCGCCACAAATCCGGCAAGGTCGCCACATTTCCGGCAACGTCGCCATGAATCCGGCAAGGTCGCCACATTTCCGGCAAGGTCGCCATAAACCCGGCAAGGTCCCACAAATCCCACAAGGTCGCCATAAATCCGGCAAGTTCGCCACAAATCCGGCAACGTCGTCACATTTGCGGCAAGGTCGCCATAAATCCGGCAAGGTCGCCACAAATCAGGCAAGGTCGCCACAATTCCGGCAAGGTCGCCATAAATCCGGCAAGGTCGCCACAAATCTGGCAAGGTCGCCACATCCCCGGCAAGGTCGCCATAAATCCGGGAATGTCGCCATAAATCCAGCAAGGTCGCCACAATTTCGGCAAGGGCGCCATTAATAGGAATGTCGCCCTAAATCCGACAAGGTCGCCACATTCCTGGCAAGGTCGCCATAAATCCGGCAAGGTCGCCACAAATCGGGCAAGCTCGCCACATATCCGGCAATGTCGCCATATTTCCGGCAAGGTCACCAGAAATCCGGCAAGGTCGCCAAAAATGCGGCAAGGTCGCCATAAATCCGGCAAGGTCGCCATATTTCCGGCAAGGTCGCCATAAATCCGGCGAGGTCGCAATATTTCCGACGAGGTCACCATAAATCCGGCAAGGTCGCCATAATTCCGGCGAGGTCGCCATCTTACCGGCAAAGGCGCCATAAATCCGGCAAGGTCGCCATAAATCTGCAAAGTCGCCATAACTCCGGCAAGGTCGCCGTATTTCCCGCACGGTCGACATAAATCCGGCTAGGACGCCATAAATCCGGCAAGGTCGCCATATTTCCGGCAAGGTTGCCGCAAATCCGGCTAGGTCGCCATATTTCCGTCAAGGTCGCCATAAATTCGGCAAGGTCGCCATAAATCCGGCAAGGTCGCCATATTTCCGGCAAGGTCGCCATAAATCCGGCAAGGTCGCCACAAATCGGGCAAGGTCGCCATATTTCCGACAAGCTCGCCATAAATCCGGCAAGTTTGCCTCAAATCCGGCAAGGTCGCCATATTTCCGGCAAAATCTACATTAATCCGGCAAGGTGACGTCAAATCCGGCAAGGTCGCCACGTTTCCGGCAAGGTCGCCATATTTCCGGCAAGGTCACCATAAATCCGGCAAGGTCGCCACAAATGCGGCAAGGTCGCCATATTTCCGGCAAAGTCGCCATAAATCCGGCAAGGTCGCCACAAATCTGGCACGGTTGCTATATTTCCGGCTTGATCGCCATAAATCCGGCAAGGTCGCCATATTTCCGGCAAGGCCGCCATACATCCGGCTAGGTCGCCACAAATCCGCCAAGGTCACCACATTTCCGGCAAGGTCGCCATAAATCCGGCAAGGTCGCCACAAATCCGGCAAGGTCGCCACATTTCCGGTAAGGTCGCCATATTTCCGGCAAGTTCGCCACAAGTCCGGCAAAGACGCATCAAATCCGGCAAGGTCGCCCCATTTCCGGCAAGGTCGCCATAGATCCGGCAAGGTCGCCACAAATCTGGCAAGATCGCCACATTTGCGGCAAGGTCGCCAGAAATCCGGCATCGTCGCCACAAATCCGGCAAGGTCGCCACATTTCCGGCAAGGTCGTCATGAATCCGGCAAGGTCGCCACATTTCCGGCAAGGTCGCCATAAATCCGGCAAGGTCGCCACATATCCCACATGGTCGCCATAAATCCGGCAAGCTCGCCACAAATCCGGCAACGTCACCTCATTTGCGGCAAGGTCGCCATAAATCCTGCAAGGTCGCCACACATAAGGCAAGGTCGCCACAATTCCGTCATGGTCGCCTTAAATCCGGCAAGGTCGCCACAAATCCGGCAAGGTCGCCACATCCCCGGCAAGGTCGCCATTAATCCGGGAATGTCGCCATAAATCCGGCAAGGTCGCCACAATTCCGGCAAGGGCGCCATTAATACGGGAATGTCGCCATAAATCCGACAAGGTCGCCACATTCCCGGCAAGGTCGCCATAAATCCGGCAAGGTCGCCACAAATCCGGCAAGGTCGCATCATTTCCGGCAAGGTAGCCATAAATCCGACAAAGTAGCCACAAATCCGGCAAGGTCGCCACATTTCCGGCAATGTCGCCATATTTCCGGCAAGGTCAACATAAATCCGGCAAGGTCGCCACAAATGCGGCAAGGTCGCAATAAATCCGGCAAGGTCGCCATATTTCCGGCAAGCTCGCTATAAATCCGGCGAGGTCGCCATATTTCCGGCGAGGTCGCCATAAATCCGGCAAAGTCGCCATAATTCCGGCGAGGTCGCCATATATCCGGCAAAGTCGCCATAAATCCGGCAAGGTCGCCATAAATCTGCAAAGTCGCCATAACTCCGGCAATGTCGCCGTATTTCCGGCACGGTCGCCATAAATCTGGCTAGGACGCCATAAATCCGGCAAGGTCGCCACAACCCCGGCAAGGTCGCCATAAATCCGGCAAGGTCGCCACAAATCCGTCAAGGTCGCCACATTTCAGGCAAGGTCGCCATAAATCCGGCAAGGTCGCCACAAATCCGGCAAGGTCGCCACATTTAAGGCAAGGTCGCCATTAATCCGGGAATGTCGCCATAAATCCGGCAAGGTCGTAACATTCCGGGCAAGACCGCCATAAATCCGGCAAGGTCGCCACAAATCCGGCAAGTTCGCCACATTTCCGGCAAGGTCGCCATAAACCCGGCAAGGTCGCTACAAATCCAGCAGGGTCGCCACATTTTCGGCAAGGTCGCCACATTTCCGGCAAGGTCGCCATTAATCCGGGAATGTCGCCATAAATACGGCAAGGTCGCCACATTCCCGGCAGGGTCGCCATAAATTCGGCAAGGTCGCCACAAATCCGCAAGGAAGCCACATTTCCGGCATGGTCGCCATAAATCCGGCATGGTCGCCACAAATCCAGCAGGGTCGCCACAAATGCGGCAAGGTCGCCACATTTCCAGCAAGGTCGTCACATTTCCGGCAAGGTCGCCATAAATCCGGCAAGGTCGCCACATTCCCGGCAAGGTCGCCATAAATCCGGCGAGGTCGCCATCTTACCGGCAAAGTCGCCATAACTCCGGCAAGGTCGCCGTATTTCCGGCACGGTCGACATAAATCCGGCTAGGACGCCATAAGTCCGGCAAGGTCGCCATATTTCCGGTAAGGTTGCCACAAATCCGGCAAGGTCGCCATATTTCCGTCAAGGTCGCCATAAATTCGGCAAGGTCGCCACAAATCCGGCAAGGTCGCCATATTTCCGGCAAGGTCGCCATAAATCCGGCAAGGTCGCCACAAATCGGGCAAGGTCGCCATATTTCCGACAACCTCGCCATAAATCCGGCAAGTTTGCCTCAAATCCGGCAAGGTCGCCATATTTCCGGCAAAATCTACATTAATCCTTTCTGTACAGGTCACACCTTCCCCAAAAGAGGTCCCAATGATCCAGAAATTTGAATCCCTGCCCGCTGCACGAGTTCCTCAGCTACGCATTTATCCTCCACCTCACTCCATCCCTACTCTCCGGCAAGGTCGCCATAAATCCGGCGAGGTCGCCATATATCCGGCAAAGTCGCCATAAATCCGGCAAGGTCGCCATAAATCTGCAAAGTCGCCATAACTCCGGCAATGTCGCCGTATTTCCGGCACGGTCGCCATAAATCTGGCTAGGACGCCATAAATCCGGCAAGGTCGCCACAACCCCGGCAAGGTCGCCATAAATCCGGCAAGGTCGCCACAAATCCGTCAAGGTCGCCACATTTCAGGCAAGGTCGCCATAAATCAGGCAAGGTCGCCACAAATCCGGCAAGGTCGCCACATTTAAGGCAAGGTCGCCATTAATCCGGGAATGTCGCCATAAATCCGGCAAGGTCGTAACATTCCGGGCAAGACCGCCATAAATCCGGCAAGGTCGCCACAAATCCGGCAAGTTCGCCACATTTCCGGCAAGGTCGCCATAAACCCGGCAAGGTCGCCACAAATCCAGCAGGGTCGCCACATTTTCGGCAAGGTCGCCACATTTCCGGCAAGGTCGCCATTAATCCGGGAATGTCGCCATAAATACGGCAAGGTCGCCACATTCCCGGCAGGGTCGCCATAAATTCGGCAAGGTCGCCACAAATCCGCAAGGAAGCCACATTTCCGGCATGGTCGCCATAAATCCGGCATGGTCGCCACAAATCCAGCAGGGTCGCCACAAATGCGGCAAGGTCGCCACATTTCCAGCAAGGTCGTCACATTTCCGGCAAGGTCGCCATAAATCCGGCAAGGTCGCCACATTCCCGGCAAGGTCGCCATAAATCCGGCGAGGTCGCCATCTTACCGGCAAAGTCGCCATAACTCCGGCAAGGTCGCCGTATTTCCGGCACGGTCGACATAAATCCGGCTAGGACGCCATAAGTCCGGCAAGGTCGCCATATTTCCGGTAAGGTTGCCACAAATCCGGCAAGGTCGCCATATTTCCGTCAAGGTCGCCATAAATTCGGCAAGGTCGCCACAAATCCGGCAAGGTCGCCATATTTCCGGCAAGGTCGCCATAAATCCGGCAAGGTCGCCACAAATCGGGCAAGGTCGCCATATTTCCGACAACCTCGCCATAAATCCGGCAAGTTTGCCTCAAATCCGGCAAGGTCGCCATATTTCCGGCAAAATCTACATTAATCCTTTCTGTACAGGTCACACCTTCCCCAAAAGAGGTCCCAATGATCCAGAAATTTGAATCCCTGCCCGCTGCACGAGTTCCTCAGCTACGCATTTATCCTCCACCTCACTCCATCCCTACTCTCCGGCAAGGTCGCCATAAATCCGGCGAGGTCGCCATATATCCGGCAAAGTCGCCATAAATCCGGCAAGGTCGACATAAATCTGCAAAGTCGCCATAACTCCGGCAATGTCGCCGTATTTCCGGCACGGTCGCCATAAATCTGGCTAGGACGCCATAAATCCGGCAAGGTCGCCACAACCCCGGCAAGGTCGCCATAAATCCGGCAAGGTCGCCACAAATCCGTCAAGGTCGCCACATTTCAGGCAAGGTCGCCATAAATCAGGCAAGGTCGCCACAAATCCGGCAAGGTCGCCACATTTACGGCAAGGTCGCCATTAATCCGGGAATGTAGCCATAAATCCGGCAAGGTCGTAACATTCCGGGCAAGACCGCCATAAATCCGGCAAGGTCGCCACAAATCCGGCAAGTTCGCCACATTTCCGGCAAGGTCGCCATAAACCCGGCAAGGTCGCCACAAATCCAGCAGGGTCGCCACATTTTCGGCAAGGTCGCCACATTTCCGGCAAGGTCGCCATTAATCCGGGAATGTCGCCATAAATACGGCAAGGTCGCCACATTCCCGGCAGGGTCGCCATAAATCCGGCAAGGTCGCCACAAATCCGCAAGGAAGCCACATTTCCGGCATGGTCGCCATAAATCCGGCATGGTCGCCACAAATCCAGCAGGGTCGCCACAAATGCGGCAAAGTCGCCACATTTCCAGCAAGGTCGTCACATTTCCGGCAAGGTCGCCATAAATCCGGCAAGGTCGCCACATTCCCGGCAAGGTCGCCATAAATCCGGCGAGGTCGCCATCTTACCGGCAAAGTCGCCATAACTCCGGCAAGGTCGCCGTATTTCCGGCACGGTCGACATAAATCCGGCTAGGACGCCATAAATCCGGCAAGGTCGCCATATTTCGGGCAAGGTTGCCACAAATCCGGCAAGGTCGCCATATTTCCGTCAAGGTCGCCATAAATTCGGCAAGGTCGCCACAAATCCGGCAAGGTCGCCATATTTCCGGCAAGGTCGCCATAAATCCGGCAAGGTCGCCACAAATCGGGCAAGGTCGCCATATTTCCGACAACCTCGCCATAAATCCGGCAAGTTTGCCTCAAATCCGGCAAGGTCGCCATATTTCCGGCAAAATCTACATTAATCCTTTCTGTACAGGTCACACCTTCCCCAAAAGAGGTCCCAATGATCCAGAAATTTGAATCCCTGCCCGCTGCACGAGTTCCTCAGCTACGCATTTATCCTCCACCTCACTCCATCCCTACTCTCCGGCAAGGTCGCCATAAATCCGGCGAGGTCGCCATATATCCGGCAAAGTCGCCATAAATCCGGCAAGGTCGCCATAAATCTGCAAAGTCGCCATAACTCCGGCAATGTCGCCGTATTTCCGGCACGGTCGCCATAAATCTGGCTAGGACGCCATAAATCCGGCAAGGTCGCCACAACCCCGGCAAGGTCGCCATAAATCCGGCAAGGTCGCCACAAATCCGTCAAGGTCGCCACATTTCAGGCAAGGTCGCCATAAATCAGGCAAGGTCGCCACAAATCCGGCAAGGTCGCCACATTTACGGCAAGGTCGCCATTAATCCGGGAATGTAGCCATAAATCCGGCAAGGTCGTAACATTCCGGGCAAGACCGCCATAAATCCGGCAAGGTCGCCACAAATCCGGCAAGTTCGCCACATTTCCGGCAAGGTCGCCATAAACCCGGCAAGGTCGCCACAAATCCAGCAGGGTCGCCACATTTTCGGCAAGGTCGCCACATTTCCGGCAAGGTCGCCATTAATCCGGGAATGTCGCCATAAATACGGCAAGGTCGCCACATTCCCGGCAGGGTCGCCATAAATCCGGCAAGGTCGCCACAAATCCGCAAGGAAGCCACATTTCCGGCATGGTCGCCATAAATCCGGCATGGTCGCCACAAATCCAGCAGGGTCGCCACAAATGCGGCAAAGTCGCCACATTTCCAGCAAGGTCGTCACATTTCCGGCAAGGTCGCCATAAATCCGGCAAGGTCGCCACATTCCCGGCAAGGTCGCCATAAATCCGGCGAGGTCGCCATCTTACCGGCAAAGTCGCCATAACTCCGGCAAGGTCGCCGTATTTCCGGCACGGTCGACATAAATCCGGCTAGGACGCCATAAATCCGGCAAGGTCGCCATATTTCGGGCAAGGTTGCCACAAATCCGGCAAGGTCGCCATATTTCCGTCAAGGTCGCCATAAATTCGGCAAGGTCGCCACAAATCCGGCAAGGTCGCCATATTTCCGGCAAGGTCGCCATAAATCCGGCAAGGTCGCCACAAATCGGGCAAGGTCGCCATATTTCCGACAACCTCGCCATAAATCCGGCAAGTTTGCCTCAAATCCGGCAAGGTCGCCATATTTCCGGCAAAATCTACATTAATCCTTTCTGTACAGGTCACACCTTCCCCAAAAGAGGTCCCAATGATCCAGAAATTTGAATCCCTGCCCGCTGCACGAGTTCCTCAGCTACGCATTTATCCTCCACCTCACTCCATCCCTACTCTCCGGCAAGGTCGCCATAAATCCGGCGAGGTCGCCATATATCCGGCAAGGTCGCCACATATCCCGCAAGGTCACCATAAATCCGGCGAGGCCGCCATTTTTACGGCAAGGTCGCCACAAATCCGGCAAGGTCGCCACAAATCCGGCAAGGTCGCCACATTTAAGGCAAGGTCGCCATTAATCCGGGAATGTCGCCATAAATCCGGCAAGGTCGTAACATTCCGGGCAAGACCGCCATAAATCCGGCAAGGTCGCCACAAATCCGGCAAGTTCGCCACATTTCCGGCAAGGTCGCCATAAACCCGGCAAGGTCGCCACAAATCCAGCAGGGTCGCCACATTTTCGGCAAGGTCGCCACATTTCCGGCAAGGTCGCCATTAATCCGGGAATGTCGCCATAAATACGGCAAGGTCGCCACATTCCCGGCAGGATCGCCATAAATTCGGCAAGGTCGCCACAAATCCGCAAGGAAGCCACATTTCCGGCATGGTCGCCATAAATCCGGCATGGTCGCCACAAATCCAGCAGGGTCGACACAAATGCGGCAAGGTCGCCACATTTCCAGCAAGGTCGTCACATTTCCGGCAAGGTCGCCATAAATCCGGCAAGGTCGCCACATTCCCGGCAAGGTCGCCATAAATCCGGCGAGGTCGCCATCTTACCGGCAAAGTCGCCATAACTCCGGCAAGGTCGCCGTATTTCCGGCACGGTCGACATAAATCCGGCTAGGACGCCATAAATCCGGCAAGGTCGCCATATTTCCGGTAAGGTTGCCACAAATCCGGCAAGGTCGCCATATTTCCGTCAAGGTCGCCATAAATTCGGCAAGGTCGCCACAAATCCGGCAAGGTCGCCATATTTCCGGCAAGGTCGCCATAAATCCGGCAAGGTCGCCACAAATCGGGCAAGGTCGCCATATTTCCGACAACCTCGCCATAAATCCGGCAAGTTTGCCTCAAATCCGGCAAGGTCGCCATATTTCCGGCAAAATCTACATTAATCCTTTCTGTACAGGTCACACCTTCCCCAAAAGAGGTCCCAATGATCCAGAAATTTGAATCCCTGCCCGCTGCACGAGTTCCTCAGCTACGCATTTATCCTCCACCTCACTCCATCCCTACTCTCCGGCAAGGTCGCCATAAATCCGGCGAGGTCGCCATATATCCGGCAAAGTCGCCATAAATCCGGCAAGGTCGCCATAAATCTGCAAAGTCGCCATAACTCCGGCAATGTCGCCGTATTTCCGGCACGGTCGCCATAAATCTGGCTAGGACGCCATAAATCCGGCAAGGTCGCCACAACCCCGGCAAGGTCGCCATAAATCCGGCAAGGTCGCCACAAATCCGTCAAGGTCGCCACATTTCAGGCAAGGTCGCCATAAATCAGGCAAGGTCGCCACAAATCCGGCAAGGTCGCCACATTTACGGCAAGGTCGCCATTAATCCGGGAATGTAGCCATAAATCCGGCAAGGTCGTAACATTCCGGGCAAGACCGCCATAAATCCGGCAAGGTCGCCACAAATCCGGCAAGTTCGCCACATTTCCGGCAAGGTCGCCATAAACCCGGCAAGGTCGCCACAAATCCAGCATGGTCGCCACATTTTCGGCAAGGTCGCCACATTTCCGGCAAGGTCGCCATTAATCCGGGAATGTCGCCATAAATACGGCAAGGTCGCCACATTCCCGGCAGGGTCGCCATAAATCCGGCAAGGTCGCCACAAATCCGCAAGGAAGCCACATTTCCGGCATGGTCGCCATAAATCCGGCATGGTCGCCACAAATCCAGCAGGGTCGCCACAAATGCGGCAAGGTCGCCACATTCCCAGCAAGGTCGTCACATTTCCGGCAAGGTCGCCATAAATCCGGCAAGGTCGCCACATTCCCGGCAAGGTCGCCATAAATCCGGCGAGGTCGCCATCTTACCGGCAAAGTCGCCATAACTCCGGCAAGGTCGCCGTATTTCCGGCAAGGTCGCCACAAATCCGGCAAGGTCGCAATATTTCCGGCAAGGTCGCCATAAATCCGGCAAGGTCGCCCCAAATCCGACAATGTCGCCATATTGCCGGCAAGGTCGCCATAAATCCGACAAGGTCGCCACAAATCCAGCAAGTTCGCCACATTACCGGCAAGGTCGCCATAAATCCGGCAAGGTCGCCACAAACCAGGCAAGTTCGCCACATTTCCGGCGAGGTCGCCATACATCCGGCAAAGTGGCCAAAAATCCGGCAAGATCGCAACATTTCCGTCGAGGTCGCCATAAATCCGGCAAGGTCGCCACATATCCGGCAAGATGGCAACATTCCCGGCAAGGTCGCCATTAATCCGGCAAGGTCGCCATAAATCCGGCAAGGTCGCCACAAATCCGGCAAGGTCGCCACAAATCCGGCAAGGTCGCCACATTTCCGGCAAGGTCGCCATTAATCCGGGAATGTCGCCATAAATCCGGCAAGGTCGCCACAAATCCAGCAGGGTCACCACATTTCCGGCAAGGTCGCCACATTTCCGGCAAGGTCGCCATAAACCCGGCAAGGTCGCCACAAATCCGGCAAGGTCGCCACATTTCCGGCAAGGTCGCCATAAATCCGGCAAGGTCGCCACAAATCCGGCAAGGTCGCCACATTTCCGGCAATGTCGCCATATTTCCGACAAGGTCACCATAAATCCGGCAAGGTCGCCACATTTCCGGCAAGGTCGCCATGAATCCGTCAAGGTCGCCACAAGTCCGGCAAGGTCGCCACATTTCCGGCATGGTCGCCATAAATCCGGCAAGGTCGCCACAAATCCCACAAGGTCGCGATAAATCCGGCAGGGTCGCCACAAATCCGGCAAGGTCGCAACATTTGCGGCAAGGTCGCCATAAATACGGCAAGGTCGCCACAAATACGGCAAGGTCGCTACAATTCCGGCAAGGTCGCCATAAATCCGGCAAGGTCGCCACAAATCCGGTAAGGTCGCCACATCCCCGGCAAGGTCGCCATATATCCGTCAAGGTAGCCACAAATCCGTCAAGGTCGCCACATTTCAGGCAAAGTCGCCATAAATCGGGCAAGGACGCCACAAATCCGGCAAGGTCGCCACATTTTCGGCAAGGTCGCCATTAATCCGGGAATGTCGCCATAAATCCGGCAAGGTCGCCACATTCCTGGCAAGGTCGCCATAAATCCGGCAAGGTCGCCGCAAATCCGGCAAGGTCGCCACATTACCGGCAAGGTCGCCATAAATCCGGCAAGGTCCCCACAAATCCAGCAAGGTCGCCACAAATGCGGCAAGGTCGCCATATTTCCGGCAAGGTCGCCATAAATCCGGCAAGTTCGCCTCAAATCCGACATGGTCGCCATAAACCCGGCAAGGTCGCCACATTTCCGGCAAGATCGCCATAAATCCGGCAAGGTCGCCACAAATCCGCCAAGTTCACCACATTTCCGGCAAGGTCGCCACAAATCCGGCAAGGTCGCCACATTTCCGGTAAGGTCGCCATGAATCCGTCAAGGTCGCCACAAGTCCGGCAAGGTCGCCACATTTCCGGCATGGTCGCCATAAATCCGGCAAGGTCGCCACAAATCCCACAAGGTCGCCATAAATCCGGCAGGGTCGCGATAAATCCGGCAAGGTCGCCACATTTGCGGCAAGGTCGCCATAAATCCGGCAAGGTCGCCACAAATACGGCAAGGTCGCCACAATTCCGGCAAGGTCGCCACATTTCCGGCAAGATCGCCATAAATCCGGCAAGGTTGTCATATTTCCGGCTAGGTCGCCATAATCCGGCAAGGTCGCCACAAATCCGGCAAGGTCGCAATATTTCCGGCAAGGTCGCCATAAATCCGGCAAGATCGCCCCAAATCCGGCAAGGTCGCCATATTGCCGGCAAGGTCGCCATAAATCCGACAAGGTCGCCACAAATCCGGCAAGGTCGCCACATTACCGGCAAGGTCACCATAAATCCGGTAAGTTCGCCACAAACCAGGCAAGGTCGCCACATTTCCGGCGAAGTCGCCATACATCCGGCAAAGTCACCAAAAATCCGGCAAGATCGCAACATTTCCGTCGAGGTCGCCATAAATCCGGCAAGGTCGCCACATATCCGGCAAGATGGCCACATTCCCGGCGAGGTCCCCAACAATCCGGCAAGGTCGCCACAAATCCGGCAAGGTCGCCATATTTCCGGCAAGGACGCCATAAATCCGGCAAGGTCGCCACAAATGCGTCAAGGTCTCCATATTCCCGGCAAGGCCGCCATAAATCCGGCAAGGACGCTACAAATCCGGCAAGGTCGCCATATTTCCGGCAAGTGCGCCGTAATTCGGGCAAGGTCGCCACAAATCCGGCAAGGTCGCCATATTTCCGGCATGGTCGCCAGAAATCCGGCAAGTTGGCCACAAATCAGGGAAGGTCGCCACATTTCAGACAAGGTCGCCATTAATCAGGCTAGATCGCCACAAATCCGGCAAGGTCGCCACATTTCCGGCAAGGTCGCCATTAATCCGGGAAGGTCGTCACAAATCCGTCAAGGTCGCCACATTTCCGGCAAGGTCACCATAAATCCGGCAAGGTCGCCACAAATACGGCAACGTCGCCACATTCCAGGCAAGGTCGCCATTAATCCGGGAATGTCGCCATAATTCCGGCAATGTCGCCACATTCCGGGCAAGGTCGCCATAAATCCGGCAAGGTCGCCACAAATCCAGCAGGGTCGCCACATTTCCGGCAATGTCGCCACATTTCCGGCAAGGTCGCCATAAACCCGGGAAGGTCGCCACAAATCCGACAAGGTCGCCACATTTCCGGCAAGGTCGCCATAAATCCGGCAAGGTCGCCACAAATCCGGCAAGGTCGCCACATTTCCGGCAATGTCGCCATATTTCCGACAAGGTCACCATGAATCCGGCAAGGTCGCCACAAATGCGGCAAGGTCGCCATGAATCTGGCAAGGTCACCACAAATCCGGTAAGGTCGCCACATCCCCGGCAAGGTCGCCATATATCCGTCAAGGTAGCCACAAATCCGTCAAGGTCGCCACATTTCAGGCGAAGTCGCCATAAATCGGACGTCGCCACAAATCCGGCAAGGTCGCCACATTTTCCGCAAGGTCGCCATTAATCCGGGAATGTCGCCATAAATCCGGCAAGGTCGCCACATTCCTGGCAAGATCGCCATAAATCCGGTAAGGTCGCCGCAAATTCGGCAAGGTCGCCACATTTCCGGCAAGGTCGCCATAAATCCGGCAAGGTCGCCACAAATCCAGCAAGGTCGCCACAAATGCGGCAAGGTCGCCATATTTCCGGCAAGGTCGCCATAAATCCGGCAAGTTCGCCTCAAATCCGACATGGTCGCCATAAATCCGGCAAGGTCGCCACATTTCCGGCAAGATCGCCATAAATCCGGCAAGGTCGCTACAAATCCGCCAAGTTCCCCACATTTCCGGCAAGGTCGCCACAAATCCGGCAAGGTCGCCACATTTCCGGTAAGGTCGACATGAATCCGTCAAGGCCGCCACAAGTCCGGCAAGGTCGCCACATTTCCGGCATGGTTGCCATAAATCCGGCAAGGTCGCCACAAATCCCACAAGGTCGCCATAAATCCGGCAGGGTCGCCACAAATCCGGCAAGGTCGCCACATTTGCGGCAAGGTCGCCATTAATCCGGGAATGTCGCCATAAATCCGGCAAGGTCGCCACATTCCTGGCAAGTTCGGCATAAATTCGGGAAGGTCGCCGCAAATCCGGCAAGGTCGCCACAAATGCGGCAAGGTCGCCATATTTCCTGCAAGGTCGCCATAAATCCGGCAAGTTCGCCTCAAATCCGACAAGGTCGCCATAAATCCGGCAAGGTCGCCACATTTCCGGCAAGATCGCCATAAATCCGGCAAGGGCGCCACAAATCCGCCAAGTTCACCACATTTCCGGCAAGGTGGCCATAAATCCGGCAAGGTTGCCATATTTCCGGCTAAGTCGCCATAAATCCGGCAAGGTCGCCACAAATCCGGGAAGGTCGCAATATTTCCGGCAAGGTCGCCATAAATCCGGCAAGATCGCCCCAAATCCGGCAAAGTCGCCATATTGCCGGCAAGGTCGCCATAAATCCGACAAGCTCGCCACAAATCTGGCAAGGTCGCCACATTTCCGGCGAAGTCGCCATACATCCGGCAAAGTCGCCAAAAATCCGGCAAGATCGCAACATTTCCGTCGAGGTCGCCATAAAGCCGGCAAGGTCGCCACATATCCGGCAAGATGGCCACATTCCCGGCGAGGTCGCCAACAATCCGGCAAGGTCGCCACAAATCCGGCAAGGTCGCCATATTTCCGGCAAGGACGCCATAAATCCGGCAAGGTCGCCACAAATGCGTCAAGGTCTCCATATTACCGGCAAGGCCGCCATAAATCCGGCAAGGACGCCACAAATCCGGCAAGGTCGCCATATTTCCGGCAAGTGCGCCGTAATTCCGGCAAGGTCGCCACAAATCCGGCAAGGTCGCCATATTTCCGGCATGGTCGCCAGAAATCCGGCAAGTTGGCCACAAATCAGGGAAGGTCGCCACATTTCAGACAAGGTCGCCATTAATCCGGCTAGGTCGCCACAAATCCGGCAAGGTCGCCACATTTCCGGCAAGGTCGCCATTAATCCGGGAAGGTCGCCACAAATCCGTCAAGGTCGCCACATTTCCGGCAAGGTCACCATAAATCCGGCAAGGTCGCCACAAATACGGCAAGGTCGCCACATTCCCGGCAAGGTCGCCATTAATCCGGGAATGTCGCCATAAATCCGGCAATGTCGCCACATTCCGGGCCAGGTCGCCATAAATCCGGCAAGGTCGCCACAAATCCAGCAGGGTCGCCACATTTCTGGCAAGGTCGCCACATTTCCGGCAAGGTCGCTATAAACCCGGGAAGGTCGCCACAAATCCGACAAGGTCGCCACATTTCCGGCGAGGTCGCCATAAATCCGGCAAGGTCGCCACAAATCCGGCAAGGTCGCCACATTTCCGGCAATGTCGCCATATTTCCGACAAGGTCACCATAAATCCGGCAAGGTCGCCACAAATGCGGAAAGGTCGCCATGAATCCGGCAAGGTCGCCATATTTCCGGCAAGGTCGCCATAAATCCGGCGAGGTCGCCATAATTCCGGCGATGTCGCCATATTTCCGGCAAAGTCGCCATAAATCCGGCAAGTTTGCCATAAATCTGCAAAGTCGCCATAACTCCGGCAAGGTCGCCATATTTCCGGCACGGTCGCCATAAATCCGGCTAGGACGCCATAAATCCGGCAAGGTCGCCATAAATCCGGCAAGGTCGCCATAAATCCGGCAAGATCGCCATAATTCCGGCGATGTCGCCATATTTCCGGCAAAGTCGCCATAGATCCGTCAAGGTCGCCACAAGCCCGGCAAGGTCGCCACATTTCCGGCATGGTCGCCATAAATCCGGCAAGGTCGCCAGAAATCCCACTAGGTCGCCATACATCCGGCAAGGTCGCCACAAATCCGGCAAGGTCGCCACATTTGCGGCAAGGTCGCCATAAATCCGGCAAGGTCGCCACAAATACGGCAAGGTCGCCACAATTCCGGCAAGGTCGCCACAAATCCGGCAACATCGCCACAAATCCGGTAAGGTCGCCACATCCCCGGCAAGGTCGCCATATATCCGTCAAGGTCGCCACAAATCCGTCAAGGTCGCCACATTTCAGGCAAGGTCGCCATAAATCGGGCAAGGTCGCCACAAATCCGGCAACGTCGCCATAAATCCGGCAAGGTCGCCACATTCCTGGCAAGGTCGCCATAAATCCGGCAAGGTAGCCGCAAATCCGGCAAGGTCGCCACATTTCCGGCAAGGTCGCCATAAATCCGGCAAGTTCGCCACAAATCCAGCAAGGTGGCCACAAATGCGGCAAGGTCGCCACATTTCCGGCAAGGTCGCCATAAATCCGGCAAGTTCGCCACAAATCCGACAAGGTCGCCACAAATCCGGCAAGGTCGCCACATTACCGGCAAGGTCTCCATAAATCCGGCAAGTTCGCCACAAACCAGGCAAGGTCGCCACATTTCCGGCGAAGTAGCCATACATCCGGCAAAGTCGCCAAAAATCCGGCAAGATCGCAACATTTCCGTCGAGGTCGCCATAAATCTGGCAAGGTCGCTACATATCCGGCAAGATGGCCACATTCCCGGCGAGGTCGCCAACAATCCGGCAAGGTCGCCACAAATCCCGCTAGGTCGCCATATTTCCGGCAAGGACGCCATAAATCCGGCAAGGTCGCCACAAATGCGTCAAGGTCTCCATATTCCCGGCAAGGCCGCCATAAAACCGGCAAGGACGCCACAAATCCGGCAAGGTCGCCATATTTCTGGCAAGGTCGCCATAAATCCGGCAAGTTCGCCACAAATCCAGCAAGGTGGCCACAAATGCGGCAAAGTCGCCACATTTCCGGCAAGGTCGCCATAAATCCGGCAAGTTCGCCACAAATCCGACAAGGTCGCCATAAATCCGGCAAGGTCGCTACATTTACGGCAAGGCCGCCATATTTCCGGCAAGGTCACCATATATCCGGCAACGTCGCCACAAATGCGGCAAGGTCGCCACATTTCCGGCAAGGTCGCCATTAATCCGGCAAGGTCGCCACAAATACGGCAAGGTCGCCACAAATCCGGCAAGGTCGCAATATTTCCGGCCAGGTCGCCATAAATCCGGCAAGGTCGCCCCAAATCCGGCAAGGTCGCCATATTGCCGGCAAGGTCACCATAAATCCGACAAGGTCGCCACAAATCCGGCAAGGTCGCCACATTACCGGCAAGGTCGCCATAAATCCGGCAAGTTCGCCACAAACCAGGCAAGGTCGCCACATTTCCGGCGAAGTCGCCATACATCCGGCAAAGTCGCCAAAAATCCGGCAAGATCGCAACATTTCCGTCGAGGTCGCCATAAATCCGGCAAGGTCGCCACATATCCGGCAAGATGGCCACATTCCCGGCGAGGTCGCCAACAATCCGGCAAGGTCGCCACAAATCCGGCAAGGTCGCAATATTTCCGGCAAGGACGCCATAAATCCGGCAAGGTCGCCACAAATGCGTCAAGGTCTCCATATTCCCGGCAAGGCCGCCATAAATCCGGCAAGGACGCCACAAATCCGGCAAGGTCGCAATATTTCCGGCAAGTGCGCCGTAATTCCGGCAAGGTCGCCAGAAATCCGGCAAGGTCGCCATATTTCCGGCATGGTCGCCAGAAATCCGGCAAGTTGGCCACAAATCAGGTAAGGTCGCCACATTTCAGACAAGGTCGCCATTAATCCGGCTAGGTCGCCACAAATCCGGCAAGGTAGCCACATTTCCGGCAAGGTCGCCATTAATTAGGGAAGGTCGCAACAAATCCGTCAAGGTCGCCACATTTCCGGCAAGGTCACCATAAATCCGGCAAGGTCGCCACAAATACGGCAAGGTCGCCACATTCCCGGCAAGGTCGCCATTAATCCGGGAATGTCGCCATAAATCCGGCAATGTCGCCACATTCCGGGCAAGGTCGCCATAAATCCGGCAAGGTCGCCACAAATCCAGCAGGGTCGCCACATTTCCGGCAAGGTCGCCACATTTCCGGCAAGGTCGCCATAAACCCGGGAAGGTCGCCACAAATCCGACAAGGTCGCCACATTTCCGGCAAGGTCGCCATAAATCCGGCAAGGTCGCCACAAATCCGGCAAGGTCGCCACATTTCCGGCAATGTCGCCATATTTCCGACAAGGTCACCATAAATCCGGCAAGGTCGCCACAAATGCGGCAAGGTCGCCATGAATCCGGCAAGGTCGCCATATTTCCGGCAAGGTCGCCATAAATCCGGCGAGGTCGCCATAATTCCGGCGATGTCGCCATATTTCCGGCAAAGTCGCCATAATCCGGCAAGTTGGCCACAAATCAGGTAAGGTCGCCACATTTCAGACAAGGTCGCCATTAATCCGGCTAGGTCGCCACAAATCCGGCAAGGTCGCCACATTTCCGGCAAGGTCGCCATTAATCCGGGAAGGTCGCCACAAATCCGTCAAGGTCGCCACATTTCCGGCAAGGTCACCATACATCCGGCAAGGTCGCCACAAATACGGCAAGGTCGCCACATTCCCGGCAAGGTCGCCATTAATCCGGGAATGTCGCCATAAATCCGGCAATGTCGCCACATTCCGGGCAAGGTCGCCATAAATCCGGCAAGGTCGCCACAAATCCAGCAGGGTCGTCACATTTCCGGCAAGGTCGCCACATTTCCGGCAAGGTCGCCATAAATCCGTGAAGGTCGCCACAAATCCGACAAGGTCGCCACATTTCCGGCAAGGTCGCCATAAATCCGGCAAGGTCGCCACAAATCCGGCAAGGTCGCCACATTTCCGGCAATGTCGCCATATTTCCGACAAGGTCACCATAAATCCGGCAAGGTCGCCACAAATGCGGCAAGGTCGCCATGAATACGGCAAGGTCGCCATATTTCCGGCAAGGTCGCCATAAATCCGGCGAGGTCGCCATAATTCCGGCGATGTCGCCATATTTCCGGCAAAGCCGCCATAATTCCGGCAAGTTTGCCATAAATCTGCAAAGTCGCCATAACTCCGGCAAGGTCGCCGTATTTCCGGCACGGTCGCCATAAATCCGTCTAGGACGCCATAAATCCGGCAAGGTCGCCATAAATCCGGCAAGGTCGCCACAAATCCGGCAACATCGCCACAAATCCGGTAAGGTCGCCACATCCCCGGCAAGGTCGCCATATATCCGTCAAGGTCGCCACAAATCCGTCAAGGTCGCCACATTTCAGGCAAGGTCGCCATAAATCGGGCAAGGTCGCCACAAATCCGTCAACGTTGCCATAAATCCGGCAAGGTCGCCACATTCCTGGCAAGGTCGCCATAAATCCGGCAAGGTCGCCGCAAATGCGGCAAGGTCGCCACATTTCCGGCAAGGTCGCCATAATTCCGGCAAGTTCGCCACAAATCCAGCAAGGTGGCCACAAATGCGGCAAGGTCGCCACATTTACGGCAAGGGCGCCATAAATCCGGCAAGTTCGCCACAAATCCGACAAGGTCGCCATAAATCCGGCAAGGTCGCTACATTTACGGCAAGGCCGCCATATTTCCGGCAAGGTCACCATATATCCGGCAACGTCGCCACAAATGCGGCAAGGTCGCCACATTTCCGGCAAGGTCGCCACAAATACGGCAAGTTCGCCACAAATCCGGCAAGGTCGCAATATTTCCGGCCAGGTCGCCATAAATCCGGCAAGGTCGCCCCAAATCCGGCAAGGTCGCCATATTGCCGGCAAGGTCACCATAAATCCGACAAGGTCGCCACAAATCCGGCAAGGTTGCCACATTACCGGCAAGGTCGCCATAAATCCGGCAAGATCGCCACAAACCAGGCAAGGTCGCCACATTTCCGGCGAGGTCGCCATACTTCCGGCAAAGTCGCCAAAAATCCGGCAATATGGCCATATATCCGTCAAGGTCGCCACAAATCCGTCAAGGACGCCACATTTCAGGCAAGGTCGCCATAAATCGGGCAAGGTCGCCACAAATTCGGCAAGGTCGCCACATTTTCGGCAAGGTCGCCATTAAACCGGGAATGTCGCCATAAATCCGGCAAGGTCGCCACATTCCCGGCAAGGTCGCCATAAATCCGGCAATGTCGCCACAAATCCGGCAAGGTCGCCACATTTCCGGCAAGGTCGCCATAAATCCGGCAAGGTCGCCACAAATGCGGCAAGGTCGCCATAAATACGGCAAGGTCGCCATATTTCCGGCAAGGTCGCCATAAATCCGGCGAGGTCGCCATATTTCCGGCGAGGTCGCCATAAATCCGGCAAGGTTGCCATAATTCCGGCGAGGTCGCCATATTTCCGGTAAAGTCGCCATAAATCCGGCAAGGTCGCCATAAATCTGCAAAGTCGCCATAACTCCGGCACGGTCGCCGTATTTCCGGCACGGTCGCCATAAATCCGGCTAGGACGCCATAAATCCGGCAAGGTCGCCATATTTCTGGCAAGGTTGCCACAAATCCGGCAAGGTCGCCATATTTCCGTCAAGGTCGCCATAAACCCGGCAAGGTCGCCATAAACCCGGCAAGGTCGCCATAAATCCGGCAAGGTCGCCATATTTCCGGCAAGGTCGCCATAAATCCGGCGAGGTCGCCATATTTCCGGCGAGGTCGCAATAAATCTGGCAAGGTCGCCATACATCCGGCAAGGTCGCCATATTTCCGGCAAGGTCGCGTCAAATCCGGCAAGGTCGCCACATTTCCGGCAATGTCGCCATAGATCCGGCAAGGTCGCGACAAATCCGGCAAGGTCGCAACATTTCCGGCATGGTCGCCATAAATCGGGCAAGGTCGCCACAAATCCGGCAAGGTCGCCACATTTTCGGCAAGGTCGCCATTAATCCTGGAACGTCGCCATAAATCCGGCAAGGTCGCCACATTCCTGGCAAGGTCGCCATTAATCCGGCAAAGTCGCCGCAAATCCGGCAAGGTCGCCACATTCCCGGCAAGGTCGCCATAAATCCGGCAAGGTCGCCACAAATCCAGCAAGGTCGCCACAAGTGCGGCAAGGTCGCCATATTTCCGGCAAGGTCACCATAAATCCGGCAAGGTCGCCACAAATACGGCAAGGTCGCCACATTCCCGGCAAGGTCGCCATTAATCCGGGAATGTCGCCATAAATCCGGCAATGTTGCCACATTCCGGGCAAGGTCGCCATAAATCCGGCAAGGTCGCCACAAATCCAGCAGGGTCGTCACATTTCCGGCAAGGTCGCCATAAACCCGGGAAGGTCGCCACAAATCCGACAAGGTCGCCACATTTCCGGCAAGGTCGCCATAAATCCGGCAAGGTCGCCACAAATCCGGCAAGGTCGCCACATTTCCGGCAATGTCGCCATATTTCCGACAAGGTCACCATAAATCCGGCAAGGTCGCCACAAATGCGGCAAGGTCGTCATGAATCCGGCAAGGTCGCCATATTTCCGGCAAGGTCGCCATAAATCCGGCGAGGTCGCCATAATTCCGGCGATGTCGCCATATTTCCGGCAAAGCCGCCATAATTCCGGCAAGTTTGCCATAAATCTGCAAAGTCGCCACAAATCCAGCAAGGTCGCCACAAGTGCGGCAAGGTCGCCATATTTCCGGCAAGGTCACCATAAATCCGGCAAGGTCGCCACAAATACGGCAAGGTCGCCACATTCCCGGCAAGGTCGCCATTAATCCGGGAATGTCGCCATAAATCCGGCAATGTCGCCACATTCCGGGCAAGGTCGCCATAAATCCGGCAAGGTCGCCACAAATCCAGCAGGGTCGTCACATTTCCGGCAAGGTCGCCATAAACCCGGGAAGGTCGCCACAAATCCGACAAGGTCGCCACATTTCCGGCAAGGTCGCCATAAATCCGGCAAGGTCGCCACAAATCCGGCAAGGTCGCCACATTTCCGGCAATGTCGCCATATTTCCGACAAGGTCACCATAAATCCGGCAAGGTCGCCACAAATGCGGCAAGGTCGCCATGAATCCGGCAAGGTCGCCATATTTCCGGCAAGGTCGCCATAAATCCGGCGAGGTCGCCATAATTCCGGCGATGTCGCCATATTTCCGGCAAAGCCGCCATAATTCCGGCAAGTTTGCCATAAATCTGCAAAGTCGCCATAACTCCGGCAAGGTCGCCGTATTTCCGGCACGGTCGCCATAAATCCGGCTAGGACGCCATAAATCCGGCAAGGTCGCCATAAATCCGGCAAGGTCGACATAAATCCGGCAAGATCGCAATAATTCCGGCGATGTCGCCATATTTCCGGCAAAGTCGCCATAGATCCGGCAAGGTCGCCACAAGGCCGGCAAGGTCGCCACATTTCCGGCATGGTCGCCATAAATCCGGCAAGGTAGCCAGAAATCCCACTAGGTCGCCATACATCCGGCAAGGTCGACACAAATCCGGCAAGGTCGCCACATTTGCGGCAAGGTCGCCATAAATCCGGCAAGGTCGCCACAAATACGGCAAGGTCGCCACATTTCCCGCAAGGTCGCCATTAATCCGGCAAGGTCGCCACAAGTACGGCAATTTCGCCACAAATCCGGCAAGGTCGCAATATTTCCGGCCAGGTCGCCATAAATCCGGCAATGTCGCCCCAAATCCGGCAAGGTCGCCATATTGCCGGCAAGGTCACCATAAATCCGACAAGGTCGCCACAAATCCGGCAAGGTCGCCACATTACCGGCAAGGTCGCCATAAATCCGGCAAGATCGCCACAAACCAGGCAAGGTCGCCACATTTCCGGCGAGGTCGCCATACTTCCGGCAAAGTCGCCAAAAATCCGGCAATATGGCCATATATCCGTCAAGGTCGCCACAAATCCGTCAAGGTCGCCACATTTCAGGCAAGGTCGCCATAAATCGGGCAAGGTCGCCACAAATTCGGCAAGGTCGCCACATTTTCGGCAAGGTCGCCATTAATCCGGGAATGTCGCCATAAATCCGGCAAGGTCGCCACATTCCCGGCAAGGTCGCCATAAATCCGGCAATGTCGCCACAAATCCGGCAAGTCGCCACATTTCCGGCAAGGTCGCCATAAATCCGGCAAGGTCCGCCACAAATGAGGCAAGGTCGCCATAAATCCGGCAAGGTCGCCATATTTCCGGCAAGGTCGCCATAAATCCGGCGAGGTCGCCATATTTCCGGCGAGGTCGCCATAAATCCGGCAAGGTAGCCATAATTCCGGCGAGGTCGCCATATTTCCGGTAAAGTCGCCATAAATCCGGCAAGGTCGCCATAAATCTGCAAAGTCGCCATAACTCCGGCACGGTCGCCGTATTTCCGGCACGGTCGCCATAAATCCGGCTAGGACGCCATAAATCCGGCAAGGTCGCCATATTTCTGGCAAGGTTGCCACAAATCCGGCAAGGTCGCCATACTTCCGTCAAGGTCGCCATAAACCCGGCAAGGTCGCCATAAACCCGGCAAGGTCGTCATAAATCCGGCAAGGTCGCCATATTTCCGGCAAGGTCGCCATAAATCCGGCGAGGTCGCCATATTTCCGGCGAGGTCGCAATAAATCTGGCAAGGTCGCCATACATCCGGCAAGGTCGCCATATTTCCGGCAAGGTCGCGTCAAATCCGGCAAGGTCGCCACATTTCCGGCAATGTCGCCATAGATCCGGCAAGGTCGCGACAAATCCGGCAAGGTCGCAACAATTCCGGCATGGTCGCCATAAATCGGGCAAGGTCGCCACAAATCCGGCAAGGTCGCCACATTTTCGGCAAGGTCGCCATTAATCCTGGAACGTCGCCATAAATCCGGCAAGGTCGCCACATTCCTGGCAAGGTCGCCATAAATCCGGCAAGGTCGCCGCAAATCCGGCAAGGTCGCCACATTCCTGGCAAGGTCGCCATAAATCCGGCAAGGTCGCCACAAATCCAGCAAGGTCGCCACAAGTGCGGCAAGGTCGCCATATTTCGGCAAGGTCGCCATAAATCCGGCAAGTTCGCCTCAAATCCGACAAGGTCGCCATAAATCCGGCAAGGTCGCCACATTTCCGGCAAGATCGCCATAAATCCGGCAAGGTCGCCACAAATCCGCCAAGATCACCACATTTCCGGCAAGGTCGCCACAAATCCGGCAAGGTCGCCACATTTCCGGCAAGGTCGCCATGAATCCGTCAAGGTCGCCACAAGTCCGGCAAGGTCGCCACATTTCCGGCAAGGTCGCCATTAATCCGGCAAGGTCGCCACAAATACGGCAAGGTCGCCACAAATCCGGCAAGGTCGCAATATTTCCGGCCAGGTCGCCATAAATCCGGCAAGGTCGCCCCAAATCCGACAAGGTCGCCATATTGCCGGCAAGGTCACCATAAATCCGACAAGGTCGCCACAAATCCGGCAAGGTCGCCACATTACCGGCAAGGTCGCCATAAATCCGGCAAGATCGCCACAAACCAGGCAAGGTCGCCACATTTCCGCGAGGGTCGCCATACTTCCGGCAAAGTCGCCAAAAATCCGGCAATATGGCCATATATCCGTCGTCGCCACAAATCCGTCAAGGTCGCCACATTTCAGGCAAGGTCGCCATAAATCGGGCAAGGTCGCCACAAATTCGGCAAGGTCGCCACATTTTCGGCAAGGTCGCCATTAATCCGGGAATGTCGCCATAAAATCCGGCAAGGTCGCCACATTCCCGGGCAAGGTCGCCATAAATCCGGCAATGTCGCCACAAATCCGGCAAGGTCGCCACATTTCCGGCAAGGTCGCCATAAATCCGGCAAGGTCACCACAAATGCGGCAAGGTCGCCATAAATCCGGCAAGGTCGCCATATTTCCGGCAAGGTCGCCATAAATCCGGCGAGGTCGCCATATTTCCGGCGAGGTCGCCATAAATCCGGCAAGGTAGCCATAATTCCGGCGAGGTCGCCATATTTCCAGTAAAGTCGCCATAAATCCGGCAAGGTCGCCATAAATCTGCAAAGTCGCCATAACTCCGGCACGGTCGCCGTATTTCCGGCACGGTCGCCATAAATCCGGCTAGGACGCCATAAATCCGGCAAGGTCGCCATATTTCTGGCAAGGTTGCCACAATCCGGCAAGGTCGCCATATTTCCGTCAAGGTCGCCATAAACCCGGCAAGGTCGCCATAAACCCGGCAAGGTCGCCATAAATCCGGCAAGGTCGCCATATTTCCGGCAAGGTCGCCATAAATCCGGCGAGGTCGCCATATTTCCGGCGAGGTCGCAATAAATCTGGCAAGGTCGCCATATATCCGGCAAGGTCGCCATATTTCCGGCAAGGTCGCGTCAAATCCGGCAAGGTCGCCACATTTTCGGCAAGGTCGCCATTAATCCTGGAACGTCGCCATAAATCCGGCAAGGTCGCCACATTCCTGGCAAGGTCGCCATAAATCCGGCAAGTTCGCCTCAAATCCGACAAGGTCGCCATAAATCCGGCAAGGTCGCCACATTTCCGGCAAGATCGCCATAAATCCGGCAAGGTCGCCACAAATCCGCCAAGTTCACCACATTTCCGGCAAGGTCGCCACAAATCCGGCAAGGTCGCCACATTTCCGGCAAGGTCGCCATGAATCCGTCAAGGTCGCCACAAGTCCGGCAAGGTCGCCACATTTCCGGCATGGTCGCCATAAATCCGGTAAGGTCGCCACAAATCCCACAAGGTCGCCATAAATCCGGCAGGGTCGCCACAAATCCGGCAAGGTCGCCACATTTGCGGCAAGGTCGCCATAAATCGGGCAAGGTCGCCACAAATACGGCAAGGTCGCCACAATTCCGGCAAGGTCGCCACAAATCCGGCAAGATCGCCATATTTCCGTCAAGGTCGCCATAAACCCGGCAAGGTCGCCATAAACCCGGCAAGGTCGCCATAAATCCGGCAAGGTCGCCATATTTCCGGCAAGGTCGCCATAAATCCGGCGAGGTCGCCATATTTCCGGCGAGGTCGCAATAAATCTGGCAAGGTCGCCATATATCCGGCAAGGTCGCCATATTTCCGGCAAGGTCGCGTCAAATCCGGCAAGGTCGCCACATTTCCGGCAATGTCGCCATAGATCCGGCAAGGTCGCGACAAATCCGGCAAGGTCGCAACATTTCCGGCATGGTCGCCATAAATCGGGCAAGGTCGCCACAAATCCGGCAAGGTCGCCACATTTTCGGCAAGGTCGCCATTAATCCTGGAACGTCGCCATAAATCCGGCAAGGTCGCCACATTCCTGGCAAGGTCGCCATAAATCCGGCAAGGTCGCCGCAAATCCGGCAAGGTCGCCACATTCCCGGCAAGGTCGCCATAAATCCGGCAAGGTCGCCACATATCCAGCAAGGTCGCCACAAGTGCGGCAAGGTCGCCATATTTCCGGCAAGGTCGCCATAAATCCGGCAAGTTCGCCTCAAATCCGACAAGGTCGCCATAAATCCGGCAAGGTCGCCACATTTCCGGCAAGATCGCCATAAATCCGGCAAGGTCGCCACAAATCCGCCAAGTTCACCACATTTCCGGCAAGGTCGCCACAAATCCGGCAAGGTCGCCACATTTCCGGCAAGGTCGCCATGAATCCGTCAAGGTCGCCACAAGTCGGCAAGGTCGCCACATTTCCGGCATGGTCGCCATAAATCCGGTAAGGTCGCCACAAATCCCACAAGGTCGCCATAAATCCGGCAGGCTCGCCACAAATCCGGCAAGGTCGCCACATTTGCGGCAAGGTCGCCATAAATCGGGCAAGGTCGCCACAAATACGGCAAGGTCGCCACAATTCCGGCAAGGTTGCCATAAATCCGGCAAGGTCGCCATAAATCTAGTAAGGTCGCCATATTTCCGGCAAGGTCGCGTCAAATCCGGCAAGGTCGCCACATTTCCGGCAACGTCGCCATAGATCCGGCAAAGTCGCGACAAATACGGCACGGTCGCAACATTTCCGGCATGATCGCCATAAATCGGGCAAGGTTGCCACAAATCCGGCAAGGTCGCCACATTTTCGGCAAGGTCGCCATTAATCCTGGAATGTCGCCATAAATCCGGCAAGGTCGCCACATTCCTGGCAAGGTCGCCATAAATCCGGCAAGGTCGCCGCAAATCCGGCAAGGTCGCCACATTTCCGGCAAGGTCGCCATCAATCCGGCAAGGTCGCCATAAATCCAGCAAGGTCGCCACAAATGCGGCAAGGTCGCCATATTTCCGGCAAGGTCGCCATAAATCCGGCAAGTTCGCCTCAAATCCGACAAGGTCGCCATAAATCCGGCAAGGTCGCCACATTTCCGGCAAGATCGCCATAAATCCGGCAAGGTCGCCACAAATCCGCCAAGTTCACCACATTTCCGGCAAGGTCGCCACAAATCCGGCAAGGTCGCCACATTTCCGGCCAAGGTCGCCATGAATCCGTCAAGGTCGCCACAAGTCCGGCAAGGTCGCCACATTTCCGGCATGGTCGCCATAAATCCGGCAAGGTCGCCACAAATCCCACAAGGTCGCCATAAATCCGGCAGGGTCGCCACAAATCCGGCAAGGTCGCCACATTTGCGGCAAGGTCGCCATAAATCCGGCAAGGTCGCCACAAATACGGCAAGGTCGCCACAATTCCGGCAAGGTCGCCATAAATCCGGCAAGGTCGCCACAAATCCGGTAAGGTCGCCACATCCCCGGCAAGGTCGCCATATATCCATCAAGGTCGCCACAAATCCGTCAAGGTCGCCACATTTCAGGCAAAGTCGCCATAAATCGGGCAAGGTCGCCACAAATCCGGCAAGGTCGCCACATTTTCGGCAAGGTCGCCATTAATCCGGGAATGTCGCCATAAATCCGGCAAGGTCGCCACATTCCCAGCAAGGTCGCCATATATCCGGCAAGGTCGCCGCAAATCCGGCAAGGGCTCCACATTTCCGGCAAGGTCGCCATAAATCCGGCAAGGTCGCCACATTCCCGGCAAGGTCGCCACAAATGCGGCAAGGTCGCCATAAATCCGGCAAGGTCGCCATATTTCCGGCAAGGTCGCCATAATCCGGCGAGGTCGCCATATCTCGGCGAGGTCGCCATAAATCCGGCAAGGTAGCCATAATTCCGGCGAGGTCGCCACATTTCCGGCATGGTCGCCATAAATCCGGCAAGGTCGCCATAAATCCGGCAAGTTCGCCTCAAATCCGACAAGGTCGCCATAAATCCGGCAAGGTCGCCACATTTCCGGCAAGATCGCCATAAATCCGGCAAGGTCGCCACAAATCCGCCAAGTTCACCACATTTCCGGCAAGGTCGCCACAAATCCGGCAAGGTCGCCACATTTCCGGCAAGGTCGCCATGAATCCGTCAAGGTCGCCACAAGTCCGGCAAAGTCGCCACATTTCCGGCATGGTCGCCATAAATCCGGCAAGGTCGCCACAAATCCACAAGGTCGCCATAAATCCGGCAGGGTCGCCACAAATCCGGCAAGGTCGCCACATTTGCGGCAAGGTCGCCATAAATCCGGCAAGGTCGCCACAAATACGGCAAGGTCGCCACAATTCCGGCAAGGTCGCCATAAATCCGGCAAGGTCGCCACAAATCCGGTAAGGTCGCCACATCCCCGGCAAGGTCGCCATATATCCATCAAGGTCGCCACAAATCCGTCAAGGTCGCCACATTTCAGGCAAAGTCGCCATAAATCGGGCAAGGTCGCCACAAATCCGGCAAGGTCGCCACATTTTCGGCAAGGTCGCCATTAATCCGGGAATGTCGCCATAAATCCGGCAAGGTCGCCACATTCCCAGCAAGGTCGCCATAAATCCGGCAAGGTCGCCGCAAATCCGGCAAGGTCTCCACATTTCCGGCAAGGTCGCCATAAATCCGGCAAGGTCGCCACACCGGCAAGGTCGCCACAAATGCGGCAAGGTCGCCATAAATCCGGCAAGGTCGCCGTATTTCCGGCACGGTCGCCATAAATCCGGCTAGGACGCCATAAATCCGGCAAGGTCGCCATATTTCTGGCAAGGTTGCCACAAATCCGGCAAGGTCGCCATATTTCCGTCAAGGTCGCCATAAACCCGGCAAGGTCGCCATAAACCCGGCAAGGTCGCCATAAATCCCGGCAAGGTCGCCATATTTCCGGCAAGGTCGCCATAAATCCGGCGAGGTCGCCATAAATCCGGCGAGGTCGCCATAAGTATGCAGATGATACTAAGATAGGTGGTGTTGTGGATAATGAAGTAGATTTTCAAAGTCTACAGAGAGATTTAGGCCATTTGGAAGAGTGGGCTGAAAGATGGCAGATGGAGTTTAATGCTGACAAATGTGAGGTGCTACATCTCGGCAGGACAAATCAAAATAGGACGTACACGGTAAATGGTAGCGAATTGAGGAATGCAGTTGAACAGAGGGATCTAGGAATAACTGTGCATAGTTCCCTGAAGGTGGAATCTCATGTAGATAGGGTGGTAAAGAAAGCTTTTGGTGTGCTGGCCTTTATAAATCAGAGCATTGAATATAGAAGTTGGGATGTAATGTTAAAATTGTACAAGACATTGGTGAGGCCAATTCTGGAGTATGGAGTACAATTTTGGTCGCCTAATTATAGGAAGCATGTCAACCAAATAGAGAGAGTACAGGGGAGATTTACTAGAATGTTGCCTGGGTTTCAGCAACTAAGTTACAGAGAAAGGTTGAACAAGTTAGGTCTTTATTCATTGGAGCGCAGAAGGTTAAGAGGGGACTTGATAGAGGTCTTTAAAATTATGAGCGGGTTAGACAGAGTGGACGTGGATAAGATTTTCCCATTGAGAGTAGGGAAGATTCAAACAAGGGGACATGACTTTAGAATTAAGGACAGAAGTTTAGGGGAACATTAGGGGGAACTTCTTTACTCAGAGAGTGGTAGCTGTATGGAATGAGCTTCCAGTGGAAGTGGTGGAAGGCAGGTTCGATGTTATCCTTTAAAATAGATTGGATGGGTATATGGACGGGAAAGGAATGGAGGGTTATGGTCTGAGTGCAGGTAGATGGGACTAGGGGAAGTATTTTATTTTTAATTAAAAAAAAATAATAATAATGTTCGGCACGGACTTGAAGGGCCGAGATGGCCTGTTTCCGTGCTGTTATGGTTATATGGTTATATGGTTATATGGTTATAAATCCGGCAAGGTCGCCACAAATACGGCAAGGTGGCCACAATTCCGGCAAGGTCGCCATAAATCCGTCAAGGTCGCCACAAATCCGGTAAGGTCGCTACATCTCCGGCAAGGTCGCCATAAATCCGGCAAGGTCGCCACAAATCCGTCAAGGTCGCCACATTTCAGGCAAGGTCGCCATAAACCCGGGAATGTCGCCATAAATCCGGCAAGGTCGCCACATTCCCGGCAAGGTCGCCATAAATCCGGCAAGGTCGCCGCAAATCCGGCAAGGTCTCCACATTTCCGGCAAGGTCGCCATAAATCCGGCAAGGTAGCCACAAATCCAGCAAGGTCGCCACAAATGCGGCAAGGTCGCCACATTTCCGGCAAGGTCGCCATAAATCCGGCGTTCGCCACAAATCCGACAAGGTCGTCATAAATCCGGCAAGGTCGCCACATTTCCGGCAAGCTCGCCATAAATCCGGCAAGGTCGCCATAAATCCGGCAAGATCGCCACATTTCCGGCAAGGTCGCCATATTTCCGGCAAGGTCACCATAAATCCGGCAAGGTCGCCACAAATGCGGCAACGTGGCCATATTTCCGGCAAGGTCGCCATAAATCCGGCATGGTCGCCACAAATCCGGCAAGGTCGCCACAAATCCGCAAGGTTGCCATATTTCCCGCTAGGTCGCCATAAAACCCGGCAAGGTCGCCACAAATCCGGCAAGGTCGCAACATACCGGCGAGGTCGCCAGAAATCCGGCATCGTCGCCAGAAATCCGGCAATGTCGCCACATTTCCAGCAAGGTCGCCATAAATCCGGCAATGTCGCCACAAGTCCGGCAAGGTCGCCACATTTCCGGCAAGGTCGCCATAAATCCGGCAAGGTCGCCCACAAATCCCACAAGGTGGCCATAAATCCCGGCAAGGTCGCCACAAATCCGGCAAGGTTGCCACATTTGCGGCAAGGTCGCCATAAATCCGGCAAGGTCGGCACAAATACGGCAAGGTCGCCACAAATCCGGTAAGTTCGCCACATCCCCGGCAAGGTCGCCACTATTCCGGCAAGGTCGCCATAAATCCGTCAAGGTCGCTACAAATCCGGTAAGGTCGCCACATCCCCGGCAAGGTCGCCATAAATCCGGCAAGGTCGCCACAAATCCGCCAAGTTCACCACATTTCCGGCAAGGTCGCCATAAATCCGGCAAGGTCGCCACAAATCCGGCAAGGTCGCCACATTTCCGGCAAGGTCGCCATATTTCCGGCAAGGTCGCCACAAATACGGCAAGGTCACCACAAATCCGGCAAAGTTGGCATATTTCCGGCTAGGTGGTGGCCATAAATCCGGCAAGGTCGCCACAAATGCGGCAAGGTCGCCATATTTCAGGCAAGGTCGCCAATAATCCGGCAAGGTCGCCACAAATACGGCAAGGTCGCCACAAATACGGCAAAGTTGGCATATTTCCGGCTAGGTCGCCATAAATCCGGCAAGGTCGCCACAAATACGGCAAGGTAGCCCCAAATCCGGTAAGGTCGCCACATCCCCGGCAAGGTCGCCACATTTCCGGCAAGGTCGCCATAAATCCGGCATGGTCGCCACAAATCCGGCAAGGTCGCCACAAATCCGGCAAGGTTGCCATATTTCCCGCTAGGTCGCCATAAACCCGGCAAGGTCGCCACAAATCCGGCAAGGTCGCAACATACCGGCGAGGTCGCCAGAAATCCGGCATCGTCGCCAGAAATCCGGCAATGTCGCCACATTTCCAGCAAGGTCGCCATAAATCCGGCAATGTCGCCACAAGTCCGGCAAGGTCGCCACATTTCCGGCAAGGTCGCCATAAATCCGGCAAGGTCGCCACAAATCCCACAAGGTGGCCATAAATCCGGCAAGGTCGCCACAAATCCGGCAAGGTTGCCACATTTGCGGCAAGGTCGCCATAAATCCGGCAAGGTCGGCACAAATACGGCAAGGTCGCCACAAATCCGGTAAGTTCGCCACATCCCCGGCAAGGTCGCCACTATTCCGGCAAGGTCGCCATAAATCCGTCAAGGTCGCTACAAATCCGGTAAGGTCGCCACATCCCCGGCAAGGTCGCCATAAATCCGGCAAGGTCGCCACAAATCCGCCAAGTTCACCACATTTCCGGCAAGGTCGCCATAAATCCGGCAAGGTCGCCACAAATCCGGCAAGGTCGCCACATTTCCGGCAAGGTCGCCATATTTCCGGCAAGGTCGCCACAAATACGGCAAGGTCACCACAAATCCGGCAAAGTTGGCATATTTCCGGCTAGGTGGCCATAAATCCGGCAAGGTCGCCACAAATGCGGCAAGGTCGCCATATTTCAGGCAAGGTCGCCAATAATCCGGCAAGGTCGCCACAAATACGGCAAGGTCGCCACAAATACGGCAAAGTTGGCATATTTCCGGCTAGGTCGCCATAAATCCGGCAAGGTCGCCACAAATACGGCAAGGTAGCCCCAAATCCGGTAAGGTCGCCACATCCCCGGCAAGGTCGCCACTATTCCGACAAGGTCGCCATAAATCCGTCAAGGTCGCCACAAATCCGGTAAGGTCGCCACATCACCGGCAAGGTCGCCATAAATCCGGCAAGGTCGCCACAAATCCGCCAAGTTCACCACATTTCCGGCAAGGTCGCCATAAATCCGGCAAGGTCGCCACAAATCCGGCAAGGTCGCCATAAATCCGGCAAGATCGCCACATTTCCGGCAAGGTCGCCATATTTCCGGCAAGGTCACCATAAATCCGGCAAGGTCGCCACAAATGCGGCAACGTGGCCATATTTCCGGCAAGGTCGCCATAAATCCGGCATGGTCGCCACAAATCCGGCAAGGTCGCCACAAATCCGGCAAGGTTGCCATATTTCCCGCTAGGTCGCCATAAACCCGGCAAGGTCGCCACAAATCCGGCAAGGTCGCAACATACCGGCGAGGTCGCCAGAAATCCGGCATCGTCGCCAGAAATCCGGCAATGTCGCCACATTTCCAGCAAGGTCGCCATAAATCCGGCAATGTCGCCACAAGTCCGGCAAGGTCGCCACATTTCCGGCAAGGTCGCCATAAATCCGGCAAGGTCGCCACAAATCCCACAAGGTGGCCATAAATCCGGCAAGGTCGCCACAAATCCGGCAAGGTTGCCACATTTGCGGCAAGGTCGCCATAAATCCGGCAAGGTCGGCACAAATACGGCAAGGTCGCCACAAATCCGGTAAGTTCGCCACATCCCCGGCAAGGTCGCCACTATTCCGGCAAGGTCGCCATAAATCCGTCAAGGTCGCTACAAATCCGGTAAGGTCGCCACATCCCCGGCAAGGTCGCCATAAATCCGGCAAGGTCGCCACAAATCCGCCAAGTTCACCACATTTCCGGCAAGGTCGCCATAAATCCGGCAAGGTCGCCACAAATCCGGCAAGGTCGCCACATTTCCGGCAAGGTCGCCATATTTCCGGCAAGGTCGCCACTAATACGGCAAGGTCACCACAAATCCGGCAAAGTTGGCATATTTCCGGCTAGGTGGCCATAAATCCGGCAAGGTCGCCACAAATGCGGCAAGGTCGCCATATTTCAGGCAAGGTCGCCAATAATCCGGCAAGGTCGCCACAAATACGGCAAGGTCGCCACAAATACGGCAAAGTTGGCATATTTCCGGCTAGGTCGCCATAAATCCGGCAAGGTCGCCACAAATACGGCAAGGTAGCCCCAAATCCGGTAAGGTCGCCACATCCCCGGCAAGGTCGCCACATTTCCGGCAAGGTCGCCATAAATCCGGCATGGTCGCCACAAATCCGGCAAGGTCGCCACAAATCCGGCAAGGTTGCCATATTTCCCGCTAGGTCGCCATAAACCCGGCAAGGTCGCCACAAATCCGGCAAGGTCGCAACATACCGGCGAGGTCGCCAGAAATCCGGCATCGTCGCCAGAAATCCGGCAATGTCGCCACATTTCCAGCAAGGTCGCCATAAATCCGGCAATGTCGCCACAAGTCCGGCAAGGTCGCCACATTTCCGGCAAGGTCGCCATAAATCCGGCAAGGTCGCCACAAATCCCACAAGGTGGCCATAAATCCGGCAAGGTCGCCACAAATCCGGCAAGGTTGCCACATTTGCGGCAAGGTCGCCATAAATCCGGCAAGGTCGGCACAAATACGGCAAGGTCGCCACAAATCCGGTAAGTTCGCCACATCCCCGGCAAGGTCGCCACTATTCCGGCAAGGTCGCCATAAATCCGTCAAGGTCGCTACAAATCCGGTAAGGTCGCCACATCCCCGGCAAGGTCGCCATAAATCCGGCAAGGTCGCCACAAATCCGCCAAGTTCACCACATTTCCGGCAAGGTCGCCATAAATCCGGCAAGGTCGCCACAAATCCGGCAAGGTCGCCACATTTCCGGCAAGGTCGCCATATTTCCGGCAAGGTCGCCACAAATACGGCAAGGTCACCACAAATCCGGCAAAGTTGGCATATTTCCGGCTAGGTGGCCATAAATCCGGCAAGGTCGCCACAAATGCGGCAAGGTCGCCATATTTCAGGCAAGGTCGCCAATAATCCGGCAAGGTCGCCACAAATACGGCAAGGTCGCCACAAATACGGCAAAGTTGGCATATTTCCGGCTAGGTCGCCATAAATCCGGCAAGGTCGCCACAAATACGGCAAGGTAGCCCCAAATCCGGTAAGGTCGCCACATCCCCGGCAAGGTCGCCACTATTCCGACAAGGTCGCCATAAATCCGTCAAGGTCGCCACAAATCCGGTAAGGTCGCCACATCACCGGCAAGGTCGCCATAAATCCGGCAAGGTCGCCACAAATCCGCCAAGTTCACCACATTTCCGGCAAGGTCGCCATAAATCCGGCAAGGTCGCCACAAATCCGGCAAGGTCGCCACATTTCCGGCAAGGTCGCCATATTTCCGGCAAGGTCGCCACAAATACGGCAAGGTCGCCACAAATCCGGCAAAGTTGGCATATTTCCGGCTAGGTCGCCATAAATCCGGCAAGGTCGCCACAAATGCGGCAAGGTCGCCATATTTCCGGCAAGGTCGCCAATAATCCGGCAAGGTCGCCACAAATACGGCAAGGTCGCCACAAATCCGGCAAAGTTGGCATATTTCCGGCTAGGTCGCCATAAATCCGGCAAGGTCGCCACAAATGCGGCAAGGTCGCCATATTTCCGGCAAGGTCGCCAATAATCCGGTAAGGTCGCCACAAATACGGCAAGGTCGCCACAAATCCGGCAAAGTCGGCATATTTCAGGCTAGGTCGCCATAAATCCGGCAAGGTCGCCACATTCCAGGCAAGGTCGCCATAAATCCGGCAAGGTCGCCGCAAATCCGGCAAGGTCTCCACATTTCCGGCAAGGTTGCCATATTTCCCGCTAGGTCGCCATAAATCCGGCAAGGTCCCCACAAATCCGGCAAGGTCGCAACATTCCGGCAAGGTCGCCAGAAATCCGGCATCGTCGCCACAAATCCGGCAATGTCGCCACATTTCCGGCAAGGTCGCCATGAATCCGGCAATGTCGCCACAAGTCCGGCAAGGTCGCCACATTTCCGGCAAGGTCGCCATAAATCCGGCAAGGTCGCCACAAATCCCACAAGGTCGCCATAAATCCGGCAAGGTCGCCACAAATCCGGCAAGGTTGCCACATTTGCGGCAAGGTCGCCATAAATCCGGCAAGGTCGCCACAAATACGGCAAGGTCGCCACAATTCCGGCAAGGTCGCCATAAATCCGTCAAGGTCGCCACAAATCCGATAAGGTCGCCACCTCGCCGGCAAGGTCGCCACTATTCCGGCAAGGTCGCCATAAATCCGTCAAGGTCGCCACAGATCCGGTAATGTCGCCACATCCCCGGCAAGGTCGCCATAAATCCGGCAAGGTCGCCACAAATCCTCCAAATTCTCCACATTTCCGGCAAGGTCGCCATAAGTCCGGCAAGGTCGCCACAAATCCGGCAAGGTCGCCACATTTCCGGCAAGGTCGCCATATTTCCTGCAAGGTCACCATAAATCCGGCAAGGTCGCCACAAATGCGGCAAGGTCGCCATATTTCCGGCAAGGTCGCCAATAATCCGGCAAGGTCGCCACAAATACGGCAACGTCGCCACAAATCCGGCAAAGTAGGCATATTTCCGGCTAGGACGCCATAAATCCGGCACGGTCGCCACATTCCCGGCAAGGTCGCCATAAATCCGGCAAGGTCGCCGCAAATGCGGCAAGGTCTCCACATTTCCGGCAAGGTCGCCATAAATCCGGCAAGGTAGCCACAAATCCAGCAAGGTCGCCACAAATGCGGCAAGGTCGCCAAATTTCCGGCAAGGTCGTCACATTTCCGGCAAGGTCGCCATTAATCCGGGAATGTCGCCATAAATCCGGCAAGGTCGCCACATTTCCGGCAAGGTCGCCATAAATCCGGCAAGGTCGCCATAATTCCGGCGAGGTCGCCATATTTCCGGTAAAGTCGCCATAAATCCGGCAAGTTCGCCATAAATCTGCAAAGTCGCCATCACTCCGGCACGGTCGCCGTATTTCCGGCACGGTCGCCATAAATCCGGCTAGGACGCCATAAATCCGGCAAGGTCGCCATATTTCCGGCAAGGTTGCCACAAAGCCGGCAATGTCGCCATATTTCCGTCAAGGTCGCCATAAATTCGGCAATGTCGCCACAAATCCGGCAAGATCGCCATATTTCCGGCAAGGTCGCCATAAATCCGGCAAGGTCGCCATAAATCCGGCTAGGACGCCATAAATCCGGCATGGTCGCTATATTTCCGGCAAGGTCGCGTCAAATCCGGCAAGGTCGCCACAATTCCGGCAAGGTCGCCATAGATCCCACAAAGTCGCCATAAATCCGGCAAGGTCGCCACAAATCCGGCAAGGTCGCCACATTTGCGGCAAGGTCGCCATAAACCTAGCAATTATAGACCTGTTAGTTTGACGTCAGTGGTGGGCAAATTAATGGAAAGGATACTTAAAGATAATGTATATAAGCATCTGGATAAGCAGGGTCTGATTAACCTGGAAGGTCATGCTTGACTAATCTTCTTGAATTTTTCGAAGAGGTTACTAGGGAAATTGATAAGGGTAAAGCAGTGGATGTTGTCTATATGGACTTTCCGGCTAGGTCGCCATAAATCCGGCAAGGTCGCCACATTCCCGGCAAGGTCGCCATAAATCCGGCAAGGTCGCCGCAAATCCGGCAAGGTCTCCACATTTCCGGCAAGGTCGCCATAAATCCGGCAAGGTAGCCACAAATCCAGCAAGGTCGCCAGAAATGCGGCAAGGTCGCCAAATTTCCGGCAAGGTCGTCACATTTCCGGCAAGGTCGCCATTAATCCGGGAATGTCGCCATAAATCCGGCAAGGTCGCCACATTCCCGCAAGGTCGCCATAAATCCGGCAAGGTCGCCACAAATCCGGCAAGGTCGCCACATTTCCGGCAGGGTCGCCATAAATCCGGCAAGGTCGCCACAAATGCGGCAAGGTCGCCATAAATCCGGCAAGGTCGCCATAATTCCGGCGAGGTCGCCATGAATCCGGCAAGGTCGCCACAAGTCCGGCAAGGTCGCCACATTTCCGGCAAGGTCGCCATAAACCCGGCAAGGTCGCCACAAATCCCACAAGGTCGCCATAAATCCGGCAAGGTCGCCACATTCCCGGCAAGGTCGCCATAAATCCGGCAAGGTCGCCACAAATACGGCAACGTCGCCACAAATCCGGCAAAGTAGGCATATTTCCGGCTAGGACGCCATAAATCCGGCACGGTCGCCACATTCCCGGCAAGGTCGCCATAAATCCGGCAAGGTCGCCGCAAATGCGGCAAGGTCTCCACATTTCCGGCAAGGTCGCCATAAATCCGGCAAGGTAGCCACAAATCCAGCAAGGTCGCCACAAATGCGGCAAGGTCGCCAAATTTCCGGCAAGGTCGTCACATTTCCGGCAAGGTCGCCATTAATCCGGGAATGTCGCCATAAATCCGGCAAGGTCGCCACATTTCCGGCAAGGTCGCCATAAATCCGGCAAGGTCGCCATAATTCCGGCGAGGTCGCCATATTTCCGGTAAAGTCGCCATAAATCCGGCAAGTTCGCCATAAATCTGCAAAGTCGCCATCACTCCGGCACGGTCGCCGTATTTCCGGCACGGTCGCCATAAATCCGGCTAGGACGCCATAAATCCGGCAAGGTCGCCATATTTCCGGCAAGGTTGCCACAAAGCCGGCAATGTCGCCATATTTCCGTCAAGGTCGCCATAAATTCGGCAATGTCGCCACAAATCCGGCAAGATCGCCATATTTCCGGCAAGGTCGCCATAAATCCGGCAAGGTCGCCATAAATCCGGCTAGGACGCCATAAATCCGGCATGGTCGCTATATTTCCGGCAAGGTCGCGTCAAATCCGGCAAGGTCGCCACAATTCCGGCAAGGTCGCCATAGATCCCACAAAGTCGCCATAAATCCGGCAAGGTCGCCACAAATCCGGCAAGGTCGCCACATTTGCGGCAAGGTCGCCATAAACCTAGCAATTATAGACCTGTTAGTTTGACGTCAGTGGTGGGCAAATTAATGGAAAGGATACTTAAAGATAATGTATATAAGCATCTGGATAAGCAGGGTCTGATTAACCTGGAAGGTCATGCTTGACTAATCTTCTTGAATTTTTCGAAGAGGTTACTAGGGAAATTGATAAGGGTAAAGCAGTGGATGTTGTCTATATGGACTTTCCGGCTAGGTCGCCATAAATCCGGCAAGGTCGCCACATTCCCGGCAAGGTCGCCATAAATCCGGCAAGGTCGCCGCAAATCCGGCAAGGTCTCCACATTTCCGGCAAGGTCGCCATAAATCCGGCAAGGTAGCCACAAATCCAGCAAGGTCGCCAGAAATGCGGCAAGGTCGCCAAATTTCCGGCAAGGTCGTCACATTTCCGGCAAGGTCGCCATTAATCCGGGAATGTCGCCATAAATCCGGCAAGGTCGCCACATTCCCGCAAGGTCGCCATAAATCCGGCAAGGTCGCCACAAATCCGGCAAGGTCGCCACATTTCCGGCAGGGTCGCCATAAATCCGGCAAGGTCGCCACAAATGCGGCAAGGTCGCCATAAATCCGGCAAGGTCGCCATAATTCCGGCGAGGTCGCCATGAATCCGGCAAGGTCGCCACAAGTCCGGCAAGGTCGCCACATTTCCGGCAAGGTCGCCATAAACCCGGCAAGGTCGCCACAAATCCCACAAGGTCGCCATAAATCCGGCAAGGTCGCCACATTCCCGGCAAGGTCGCCATAAATCCGGCAAGGTCGCCACAAATCCGGCAAGGTCGCCACATTTGCGGCAGGGTCGCCATAAATCCGGCAAGGTCGCCACAAATGCGGCACGGTCGCCATAAATCCGGCAAGGTCGCCATAATTCCGGCGAGGTCGCCATATGTCCGGTAGTCGCCATAAATCCGGCAAGTTCGCCATAAATCTGCAAAGTCCCCATCACTCCGGCACGGTCGCCGTATTTCCGGCACGGTCGCCATAAATCCGACTAGGACGCCATAAATCCGGCAAGGTCGCCATATTTCCGGCAAGGTTGCCACAAATCCGGCAATGTCGCCATATTTCCGTCAAGGTCGCCATAAATGCGGCAAGGTCGCCATATTTCCGGCAAGGTCGCCATAAATCCGGCAAGGTCGCCATAAATCCGGCTAGGACGCCATAAATCCGGCATGGTCGCTATATTTCCGGCAAGGTCGCGTCAAATCCGGCAAGGTCGCCACATTTCCGGCAAGGTCGCCATAGATCCGGCAAGGTCGCCACAAATCCGGCAAGGTCTCAACATATCGGCAAGGTCGCCAGAAATCTGGCATCGTCGCCACAAATCCGGCAAGGTCGCCACATTTCCGGCAAGGTCGCCATGAATCCGGCAAGGTCGCCACAAGTCCGGCAAGGTCGCCACATTTCCGGCAAGGTCGCCATAAATCCGGCAAGGTCGCCAGAAATCCCACAAGGTCGCCATAAATCCGGCAAGGTCGCCACAAATTCGGCAAGGTCGCCACATTTGCGGCAAGGTCGCCATAAACCTAGCAATTATAGACCTGTTAGTTTGACGTCAGTGGTGAGCAAATTAATGGAAAGGATACTTAAAGATAATATATATAAGCATCTGGATAAGCAGGGTCTGATTAGGAACAGTCAACATGGATTTGTGCCTGGAAGGTCATGCTTGACTAATCTTCTTGAATTTTTCGAAGAGGTTACTAGGGAAATTGATGAGGGTAAAGCAGTGGATGTTGTCTATATGGACTTCAGTAAGGCCTTTGACAAGGTTCCTCATGGAAGGTTGGTTAAGAAGATTTAACTGTTCGGTATTAATGGTGGAATAGCAAGATGGATTCAACAGTGGCTGAATGGGAGATGCCAGAGAGTAATGGTGGATGGCTGTTTGTCAGGTTGGTGGCCGGTGACTAGTGGGGTGCCTCAGGGGTCTGTGTTGGGTCCACTGTTGTTTGTCATGTACATCAATGATCTGGATGATGGTGTGGAAAATTGGATTAGTAAGTATGCAGATGATACTAAGATAGGTGGTGTTGTGGATAATGAAGTAGATTTTCAAAGTCTACAGAGAGATTTAGGCCATTTGGAAGAGTGGGCTGAAAGATGGCAGATGGAGTTTAATGCTGACAAATGTGAGGTGATACATCTCGGCAGGACAAATCAAAATAGGACGTACACGGTGAATGGTAGCGAATTGAGGAATGCAGTTGAACAGAGGGATCTAGGAATAACTGTGCATAGTTCCCTGAAGGTGGAACCTCATGTAGATAGGGTGGTAAAGAAAGCTTTTGGTGTGCTGGCCTTTATAAATCAGAGCATAGAATATAGAAGTTGGGATGTAATGTTAAAATTGTACAAGGCATTGGTGAGGCCAATTCTGGAGTATGGAGTACAATTTTGGTCGCCTAATTATAGGAAGGATGTCAACAAAATAGAGAGAGTACAGGGGAGATTTACTAGAATGTTGCCCGGGTTTCAGCAACTAAGTTACAGAGAAAGGTTGAACAAGTTAGGTCTTTATTCATGGGAGCGCAGAAGGTTAAGAGGGGACTTGATATAGGTCTTTAAAATTATGAGCGGGTTAGACAGAGTGGACGTGGATAAGCTTTTCCCATTGAGAGTAGGGAAGATTCAAACAAGGGGACATGACTTGAGAATTAAGGGACAGAAGTTTAGGGGGAACATTAGGGGGAACTTCTTTACTCAGAGAGTGGTAGCTGTGTGGAATGAGCTTCCAGTGGAAGTGGTGGAGGCAGGTTCGATGTTATCCTTTAAAAATAGACTGGATGGGTATATGGACGGGAAAGGAATGGAGGGTTATTGTCTGAGTGCAGGTAGATGGGACTAGGGGGAAGTATTTATTTTTAATAAAAAAATAAAAAATAAAAAATAAAAATAAAAAAAAAGTTCGGCACGGACTTGAAGGGCCGAGATGGCCTGTTTCCGTGCTGTTATGGTTATATGGTTATATGGTTATATGGTTATAAATCCGGCAAGGTCGCCACAAATACGGCAAGGTCGCCACAATGCCGGCAAGGTCGCCATAAATCCGTCAAGGTCGCCACAAATCCGGTAAGGTCGCCACATCCCCGGTAAGGTCGCCATAAATCCGGCAAGGCCGCCACAAATCCGTCAAGGTCGCCACATTTCAGGCAAGGTCGCCATAATCCCGGGAATGTCGCCATAAATCCGGCAAGATCGCCACATTCCCGGCAAGGTCGCCATAAATCCGGCAAGGTCGCCGCAAATCCGGCAAGGTCTCCACATTTCCGGCAAGGTCGCCATAAATCCGGCAAGGTAGCCACAAATCCAGCAAGGTCGCCACAAATGCGGTAAGGTCGCCACATTTCCGGCAAGGTCGCCATAAATCCGGCGTTCGCCACAAATCCGACAAGGTCGTCATAAATCCGGCAAGGTCGCCACATTTCCGGCAAGATCGCCATAAATCCGGCAAGGTCGCCATAAATCCGGCAAGGTCGCCACATTTCCGGCAAGGTCGCCATATTTCCGGCAAGGTCACCATAAATCCGGCAAGGTCGCCACAAATGCGGCAACGTGGCCATATTTCCGGCAAGGTCGCCATTAATCCGGCATGGTCGCCACAAATCCGGCAAGGTCGCCACAAATCCGGCAAGGTTGCCATATTTCCCGCTAGGTCGCCATAAATCCGGCAAGATCGCCACAAATCCGGCAAGGTCGCAACATACCGGCGAGGTCGCCAGAAATCCGGCATCGTCGCCAGAAATCCGGCAATTTCGCCACATTTCAGGCAAGGTCGCCATGAATCCGGCAATGTCGCCACAAGTCCGGCAAGGTCGGCACATTTCCGGCAAGGTCGCCATAAATCCGGCAAGGTCGCCACAAACCCCACAGCGGGGTCCGGAGCTGGGACTGCGGGACCTGGAGCTCGGGCGGCGGGGTCCGGAGCGGAGTCTGCGGGACCTGGAGCTGATACAGCGGGGTCCGGAGCGGAGATTGCGGGACCTGGGGCAGCGGGGTCCGGAGCGGAGACTACGGGACCTGCTGGGGCAGCGGGGTCCGGAGCGGAGACTGCGGGACCTGGAGCTGATGCAGCGGGGTCCGGAGCGGAGACTGTGAGACCCGGGGCTGATGCTGTGGCGGGCCGTCTCGGACCGGAGACGGCGTTCCGGCTTTCGGCGGCGGCGACATCACCACGGAGGTCCCCTGGACTGGAGGGCGGCATCTTCTGCCTGGATCGATCGCCTCAGCCCAGAGAGAGAACAAGGAGGGAAGAGACGGAGACTAAGACTTTGCCTCCATCACAGTGAGGGTGTGCTTGGTGAACTCACTGTGGTGGATGTTTAATTTGTGTTTATTGTATGTTTTGTTATAATTGGTTCTGTATATGACTGCAGGCATCACAATTTCGTTCACACCGAAAGGTCTGAATGACAATAAAGGAAACTTGAACTTGACTTGAACTTGATATTTCCGGCAAGATCACCATAAATCCGGCAAGGTCGCCACAAATGTGGCAAGGTCGCCATACTTCCGGGAAGGTCGCCAATAATCCGGCAAAGTCGCCACAAATACGGCAAGGTCGCCACAAATCCGGCAAAGTTGCCATATTTCCGGCTAGGTCGCCATAAATCCGGCAAGGTCGCAATATTTCCGGCAAGGTCGCCATAAATCCGGCAAGGTCGCCCCAAATCCGGCAAGGTCGCCATATTGCCGGCAAGGTCACCATAAATCCGACAAGGTCGCCACAAATCCGGCAAGGTCGTCACATTACCGGCAAGGTCGCCATAAATCCGGCAAGGTCGCCATAAATCTGCAAAGTCGCCATAACTCCGGCAATGTCGCCGTATTTCCGGCACGGTCGCCATAAATCTGGCTAGGACGCCACAAATCCGGCAAGGTCGCCACAAAAATGTCAAGGTCTCCATATTCCCGGGAATGTCGCCATAATTCCGGCAAGGTCGCCACATTCCCGGCAAGGTCGCCATAAATCCGGGAAGGTCGCCACAAATCCGGCAAGGTCGCCATAAATCAGGGAAGGTCGCCACAAATCCGGCAAGGTCGCCACATTTCCGGCAAGGTCGCCACAAATCCGGCAAGGTCGCCACAAATTCGGCAAGGTCGCCATAAATCCGGGAAGGTCGCCATATTTCCCGCAAGGTCGCCATAAATCCGGCAAGGTCGCCATAATTCCGGCAAGGTCGCCATTAATCCGGGAATGTCGCCATAAATCCGGCAAAGTCGCCACATTCCCGGCAAGGTCGCCATAAATCCGGCAAGGTCGCAACAAATCCGCAAGCTCGCCACATTTCCGGCAAGGTCGCCATAAATCCGGCAAGTCCGCCACTTATCCCGCAGGGTCGCCACAAATGCGGCAAGGTCGCCAAATTTCCGGCAAGGTGGTCATATTTCCGGCAAGGTCGCCATTAATCCGGGAATGTCGCCATAAATCAGGCAACGTCGCCACATACCGGCAAGGTCGCCATAAATCCGGCAAGGTCGCCACAAATCCGGCAAGGTCGCCACATTTCCGGCAAGGTCGCCATAAATCCGGCAAGGTCGCCGCAAATGCGGCAAGGTCGCCATATATCCGGCAAAGTTGCCATATTTCCGGCTAGGTCGCCATAAATCCGGCAAGGTCGCCACAAATCCGGCAAGGTCGCAATATTTCCGGCAAGGTCGCCATAAATCTGGCAAGGTCGCCCCAAATCCGGCAAGGCCGCCATATTGCCGGCAAGGTCACCATAAATCCGACAAGGTCGCCACAAATCCGGCAAGGTCGTCACATTACCGGCAAGTTCGCCATAAATACGGCATGGTCGCCACAAACCAGGGAAGGTCGCCGCATTTCCGGCGAGGTCGCCATACATCCGGCAAAGTAGCCAAAAATCCGGCAAGCTCGCCACATTTCCGCCGAGGTCGCCATAAATCCGGCAAGGTCGCCACATATCCGGCAAGATGGCCACATTCCCGGCGAGGTCGCCAACAATCCGGCAAGGTCGCCACAAATCCGGCAAGGTCGCCATATTTCCGGCAAGGACGCCATAAATCCGGCAAGGTCGCCACAAAAAAGTCAAGGTCTCCATATTCCAGGGAATGTCGCCATAAATCCGGCAAGGTCGCCACATTCCCGGCAAGGTCGCCATAAATCCGGGAAGGTCGCCACAAATCCGGCAAGGTCGCCACATTTCCGGCAAGGTCGCCATAAATCCGGCGAGGTCGCCACAAATTCGGCAAGGTCGCCATAAATCCGGCAAGGTCGCCATATTTCCGGCAAGGTCGCCATAAATCCGGCAAGGTCGCCATAATTCCGGCATGGTCGCCATAAATCCTGCAAGGTCTCCACAAATCATGGAAGGTCGCAACATTTCAGGCAAGGTCGCTATTAATCCGGCTAGTTCGCCACAAATCCGGCAAGGTCGCCACATTTCCGGCAAGGTCGCCATTAATCCGGTAATGTCGCCATAAATCTGGAAAGGTCGCCACATTCCCGGCAAGGTCGCCATAAATCCGGCAAGGTCGCCACAAATCCGCAAGGTCGCCACATTTCCGACAAGGTCGCCATAAATCCGGCAAGGTCGCCGCAAATGCGGCAAGGTCGCCATAAATCCGGCAAGGTCGCCATATTTCCGGCAAGGTCGCCATAAATACAGCAAGGTCGCCATAATTCCGGCGAGGTCGCCATATTTCCGGTAAAGTCGCCATAAATCCGGCAAGTTCGCCATAAATCTGCAAAGTCGCCATCACTCCGGCACGGTCGCCATATTTCCGTCAAGGTCGCCATAAATTCGGCAAGGTAGCCACAAATCCGGCAAGGTCGCCATATTTCCGGCAAGGTCGCTATAAATCCGTCAAGGTCGCCATAAATCCGGCTAGGACGCCAGAAATCCGGTTCGTTCGCTATATTTCCGGCAAGGTCGCCATAGATCCGGCAAGGTCGCCACAAATCCGGCAACGTCGCAACATATCGGCAAGGTCGCCATAAATCCGGCATGGGCGCCACAATTCCCACAAGGTCGCCATGAATCCGGCAAGGTAGCCACAAATCCGGCAAGGTCGCCACATTTCCGGCAAGGTCGCCATAAATCCGGCAAGGTCGCCGCAAATGCGGCAAGGTCGCCATAAATCCGGCAAAGTTGCCATATTTCCGGCTAGGTCGCCATAAATCCGGCAAGGTCGCCACAAATCCGGCAAGGTCGCCATATTGCCGGCAAGGTCACCATAAATCCGACAAGGTCGCCACAAATCCGGGAAGGTCGCCACAAATCCGGCAAGGTCGCCACATTTCCGGCAAGGTCGCCATAAATCCGGCGAGGTCGCCACAAATTCGGCAAGGTCGCCATAAATCCGGCAAGGTCGCCATATTTCCCGCAAGGTCGCCATAAATCCGGCAAGGTCGCCATAATTCCGGCATGGTCGCCATAAATCCTGCAAGGTGGCCACAAATCATGGAAGGTCGCAACATATCAGGCAAGGTCGCCATTAATCCGGCTAGTTCGCCACAAATCCGGCAAGGTCGCCACATTTCCGGCAAGGTCGCCATTAATCCGGGAATGTCGCCATAAATCCGGCAAAGTCGCCACATTCCCGGCAAGGTCGCCATAAATCCGGCAAGGTCGCAACAAATCCGCAAGGTCGCCACATTTCCGGCAAGGTCGCCATAAATCCGGCAAGTCCGCCACAAATCCCGCAGGGTCGCCACAAATGCGGCAAGGTCGCCAAATTTCCGGCAAGGTGGTCATATTTCCGGCAAGGTCGCCATTAATCCGGGAATGTCGCCATAAATCCGGCAACGTCGCCACATTCTGGCAAGGTCGCCATAAATCCGGCAAGGTCGCCACAAATCCGGCAAGGTCGCCACATTTCCGGCAAGGTCGCCATATATCCGGCAAAGTTGCCATATTTCCGGCTAGATCGCCATAAATCCGGCAAGGTCGCCACAAATCCGGCAAGGTCGCAATATTTCCGGCAAGGTCGCCATAAATCTGGCAAGGTCGCCCCAAATCCGGCAAGGCCGCCATATTGCCGGCAAGGTCACCATAAATCCGACAAGGTCGCCACAAATCCGGCAAGGTCGTCACATTACCGGCAAGTTCGCCATAAATACGGCATGGTCGCCACAAACCAGGCAAGGTCGCCACATTTCCGGCGAGGTCGCCATACATCCGGCAAAGTAGCCAAAAATCCGGCAAGCTCGCCACATTTCCGCCGAGGTCGCCATAAATCCGGCAAGGTCGCCACAAATCCGGCAAGGTCGCCATATTTCCGGCAAGGACGCCATAAATCCGGCAAGGTCGCCACAAAAAAGTCAAGGTCTCCATATTCCAGGGAATGTCGCCATAAATCAGGCAAGGTCGCCACATTCCCGGCAAGGTCGCCATAAATCCGGGAAGGTCGCCACAAATCCGGCAAGGTCGCCACATTTCCGGCAAGGTCGCCATAAATCAGGCGAGGTCGCCACAAATTCGGCAAGGTCGCCATAAATCCGGCAAGGTCGCCATATTTCCGGGAAGGTCGCCATAAATCCGGCAAGGTCGCCATAATTCCGGCATGGTCGCCATAAATCCTGCAAGGTCTCCACAAATCATGGAAGGTCGCAACATTTCAGGCAAGGTCGCCATTAATCCGGCTAGTTCGCCACAAATCCGGCAAGGTCGCCACATTTCCAGCAAGGTCGCCATTAATCCGGGAATGTCGCCATAAATCTGGAAAGGTCGCCACATTCCCGGCAAGGTCGCCATAAATCCGGCAAGGTCGCCACAAATCCGCAAGGTCGCCACATTTCCGGCAAGGTCGCCATAAATCCGGCAAGGTCGCCACAAATCCGGCAAGGTCGCCACATTTCCGGCAAGGTCGCCATAAATCCGGCAAGGTCGCCGCAAATGCGGCAAGGTCGCCATAAATCCGGCAAGGTCGCCATATTTCCGGCAAGGTCGCCATAAATACAGCAAGGTCGCCATAATTCCGGCGAGGTCGCCATATTTCCGGTAAAGTCGCCATAAATCCGGCAAGTTCGCCATAAATCTGCAAAGTCGCCATCACTCCGGCACGGTCGCCATATTTCCGTCAAGGTCGCCATAAATTCGGCAAGGTCGCCACAAATCCGGCAAGGTCGCCATATTTCCGGCAAGGTCGCTATAAATCCGTCAAGGTCGCCATAAATCCGGCTAGGACGCCAGAAATCCGGCTCGTTCGCTATATTTCCGGCAAGGTCGCCATAGATCCGGCAAGGTCGCCACAAATCCGGCAAGGTCGCAACATATCGGCAAGGTCGCCATAAATCCGGCATGGGCGCCACAATTCCCACAAGGTCGCCATGAAACCGGCAAGGTCGCCACAAATCCGGCAAGGTCGCCACATTTCCGGCAAGGTCGCCATAAATCCGGCAAGGTCGCCGCAAATGCGGCAAGGTCGCCATAAATCCGGCAAGGTCGCCATATTTCCGGCAAGGTCGCCATAAATACAGCAAGGTCGCCATAATTCCGGCGAGGTCGCCATATTTCCGGTAAAGTCGCCATAAATCCGGCAAGTTGGCCATAAATCTGCAAAGTCGCCATCACTCCGGCACGGTCGCCATATTTCCGTCAAGGTCGCCATAAATTCGGCAAGGTCGCCACAAATCCGGCAAGGTCGCCATATTTCCGGCAAGGTCGCTATAAATCCGTCAAGGTCGCCATAAATCCGGCTAGGACGCCAGAAATCCGGCTCGTTCGCTATATTTCCGGCAAGGTCGCCATAGATCCGGCAAGGTCGCCACAAATCCGGCAAGGTCGCAACATATCCGCAAGGTCGCCATAAATCCGGCATGGGCGCCACAATTCCCACAAGGTCGCCATGAATCCGGCAAGGTCGCCACAAATCCGGCAAGGTCGCCACATTTCCGGCAAGGTCGCCATAAATCCGGCAAGGTAGCCGCAAATGCGGCAAGGTCGCCGCAAATGCGGCAAGGTCGCCATAAATCCGGCAAGGTCGCCATATTTCCGGCAAGGTCGCCATAAATACAGCAAGGTCGCCATAATTCCGGCGAGGTCGCCATATTTCCGGTAAAGTCGCCATAAATCCGGCAAGTTCGCCATAAATCAGCAAAGTCGCCATCACTCCGGCACGGTCGCCATATTTCCGTCAAGGTCGCCATAAATTCGGCAAGGTCGCCACAAATCCGGCAAGGTCGCCATATTTCCGGCAAGGTCGCTATAAATCCGTCAAGGTCGCCATAAATCCGGCTAGGACGCCAGAAATCCGGCTCGTTCGCTATATTTCCGGCAAGGTCGCCATAGATCCGGCAAGGTCGCCACAAATCCGGCAAGGTCGCAACATATCGGCAAGGTCGCCATAAATCCGGCATGGGCGCCACAATTCCCACAAGGTCGCCATGAATCCGGCTAGGTAGCCACAAATCCGGCAAGGTCGCCACATTTCCGGCAAGGTCGCCATAAATCCGGCAAGGTCGCCGCAAATGCGGCAAGGTCGCCATAAATCCGGCAAAGTTGCCATAATTCCGGCTAGGTCGCCATAAATCCGGCAAGGTCGCCACAAATCCGGCAAGGTCGCCATATTGCCGGCAAGGTCACCATAAATCCGACAAGGTTGCCACAAATCCGGGAAGGTCGCCACAAATCCGGCAAGGTCGCCACATTTCCGGCAAGGTCGCCATAAATCCGGCGAGGTCGCCACAAATTCGGCAAGGTCGCCATAAATCCGGCAAGGTCGCCATATTTGCGGCAAGGTCGCCATAAATCCGACAAGGTCGCCACAAATCCGGCAAGGTCGTCACATTACGGACAAGGTCGCCATAAATCCGGCATGGTCGCCACAAACCAGGCAAGGTCGCCACATTTTCGGCGAGGTCGCCCTACATCCGGCAAAGTCGCCAAAAATCCGGCAAGATCGCAACTTTTCCGCCGAGGTCGCCATAAACCCGGCAAGGTCGCCACATATCCGGCAAGATGGCCACATTCCCGGCGAGGTCGCCAACAATCCGGCAAGGTCGCCACAAATCCGGCAAGGGCGCCATATTTCAGGCAACGACGCCATAAATCCGGCAAGGTCGCCACAAAAAAGTCAAGGTCTCCATATTCCCGGGAATGTCGCCATAAATCCGGCAAGGTCGCCACATTCCCGGCAAGGTCGCCATAAATCCGGGAAGGTCGCCATAAATCCGGCAAGGTCGCCACATTTCCGGCAAGGTCGCCATAAATCCGGCGAGGTCGCCACAAATTCGGCAAGGTCGCCATAAATCCGGCAAGGTCGCCATATTTCCGGCAAGGTCGCCATAAATCCTGCAAGGTCGCCATAATTCCGGCATGGTCGCCATAAATCCTGCAAGGTGGCTACAAATCATGGAAGGTCGCAACATTTCAGGCAAGGTCGCCATTAATCCGGCTAGTTTGCCACAAATCTGGCAAGGTCGCCACATTCCCGGCAAGGTCGCCATAAATCCGGCAAGGTCGCCACAAATCCGCAAGGTCGCCACATTTCCGGCAAGGTCGCCATAAATCCAGCAAGTCCGCCACAAATCCAGCAGGGTCGCCACAAATGCGGCAAGGTCGCCAAATTTCCGGCAAGGAGGTCATATTTCCGGCAAGGTCGCCATTAATCCGGGAATGCCGCCATAAATCCGGCAACGTCGCCACATTCCGGCAAGGTCGCCATAAATCCGGCATGGTCGCCACAAATCCGGCAAGGTCGCCACATTTCCGGCAAGGTCGCCATAAATCCGGCAAGGTCGCCATATTTCCGGCAAGGTCGCCATAAATACAGCAAGGTCGCCATAATTCCGGCGAGGTCGCCATATTTCCGGTAAAGTCGCCATAAATCCGGCAAGTTCGCCATAAATCAGCAAAGTCGCCATCACTCCGGCACGGTCGCCATATTTCCGTCAAGGTCGCCATAAATTCGGCAAGGTCGCCACAAATCCGGCAAGGTCGCCATATTTCCGGCAAGGTCGCTATAAATCCGTCAAGGTCGCCATAAATCCGGCTAGGACGCCAGAAATCCGGCTCGTTCGCTATATTTCCGGCAAGGTCGCCATAGATCCGGCAAGGTCGCCACAAATCCGGCAAGGTCGCAACATATCGGCAAGGTCGCCATAAATCCGGCATGGGCGCCACAATTCCCACAAGGTCGCCATGAATCCGGCTAGGTAGCCACAAATCCGGCAAGGTCGCCACATTTCCGGCAAGGTCGCCATAAATCCGGCAAGGTCGCCGCAAATGCGGCAAGGTCGCCATAAATCCGGCAAAGTTGCCATAATTCCGGCTAGGTCGCCATAAATCCGGCAAGGTCGCCACAAATCCGGCAAGGTCGCCATATTGCCGGCAAGGTCACCATAAATCCGACAAGGTTGCCACAAATCCGGGAAGGTCGCCACAAATCCGGCAAGGTCGCCACATTTCCGGCAAGGTCGCCATAAATCCGGCGAGGTCGCCACAAATTCGGCAAGGTCGCCATAAATCCGGCAAGGTCGCCATATTTGCGGCAAGGTCGCCATAAATCCGACAAGGTCGCCACAAATCCGGCAAGGTCGTCACATTACGGACAAGGTCGCCATAAATCCGGCATGGTCGCCACAAACCAGGCAAGGTCGCCACATTTTCGGCGAGGTCGCCCTACATCCGGCAAAGTCGCCAAAAATCCGGCAAGATCGCAACTTTTCCGCCGAGGTCGCCATAAACCCGGCAAGGTCGCCACATATCCGGCAAGATGGCCACATTCCCGGCGAGGTCGCCAACAATCCGGCAAGGTCGCCACAAATCCGGCAAGGGCGCCATATTTCAGGCAACGACGCCATAAATCCGGCAAGGTCGCCACAAAAAAGTCAAGGTCTCCATATTCCCGGGAATGTCGCCATAAATCCGGCAAGGTCGCCACATTCCCGGCAAGGTCGCCATAAATCCGGGAAGGTCGCCATAAATCCGGCAAGGTCGCCACATTTCCGGCAAGGTCGCCATAAATCCGGCGAGGTCGCCACAAATTCGGCAAGGTCGCCATAAATCCGGCAAGGTCGCCATATTTCCGGCAAGGTCGCCATAAATCCTGCAAGGTCGCCATAATTCCGGCATGGTCGCCATAAATCCTGCAAGGTGGCTACAAATCATGGAAGGTCGCAACATTTCAGGCAAGGTCGCCATTAATCCGGCTAGTTTGCCACAAATCTGGCAAGGTCGCCACATTCCCGGCAAGGTCGCCATAAATCCGGCAAGGTCGCCACAAATCCGCAAGGTCGCCACATTTCCGGCAAGGTCGCCATAAATCCAGCAAGTCCGCCACAAATCCAGCAGGGTCGCCACAAATGCGGCAAGGTCGCCAAATTTCCGGCAAGGAGGTCATATTTCCGGCAAGGTCGCCATTAATCCGGGAATGCCGCCATAAATCCGGCAACGTCGCCACATTCCGGCAAGGTCGCCATAAATCCGGCATGGTCGCCACAAATCCGGCAAGGTCGCCACATTTCCGGCAAGGTCGCCATAAATCCGGCAAGGTCGCCGCAAATGCGGCAAGGTCGCCATAAATCCGGCAAGGTCGCCATATTTCCGGCAAGGTCGCCATAAATACAGCAAGGTCGCCATAATTCCGGCGAGGTCGCCATATTTCCGGTAAAGTCGCCATAAATCCGGCAAGTTCGCCATAAATCTGGAAAGTCGCCATCACTCCGGCACGGTCGCCATATTTCCGTCAAGGTCGCCATAAATTCGGCAAGGTCGCCACAAATCCGGCAAGGTCGCCATATTTCCGGCAAGGTCGCTATAAATCCGTCAAGGTCGCCATAAATCCGGCTAGGACGCCAGAAATCCGGCTCGTTCGCTATATTTCCGGCAAGGTCGCCATAGATCCGGCAAGGTCGCCACAAATCCGGCAAGGTCGCAACATATCGGCAAGGTCGCCATAAATCCGGCATGGGCGCCACAATTCCCACAAGGTCGCCATGAAACCGGCAAGGTCGCCACAAATCCGGCAAGGTCGCCACATTTCCGGCAAGGTCGCCATAAATCCGGCAAGGTCGCCGCAAATGCGGCAAGGTCGCCATAAATCCGGCAAGGTCGCCATATTTCCGGCAAGGTCGCCATAAATACAGCAAGGTCGCCTTAATTCCGGCGAGGTCGCCATATTTCCGGTAAAGTCGCCATAAATCCGGCAAGTTCGCCATAAATCTGCAAAGTCGCCATCACTCCGGCACGGTCGCCATATTTCCGTCAAGGTCGCCATAAATTCGGCAAGGTCGCCACAAATCCGGCAAGGTCGCCATATTTCCGGCAAGGTCGCTATAAATCCGTCAAGGTCGCCATAAATCCGGCTAGGACGCCAGAAATCCGGCTCGTTCGCTATATTTCCGGCAAGGTCGCCATAGATCCGGCAAGGTCGCCACAAATCCGGCAAGGTCGCAACATATCCGCAAGGTCGCCATAAATCCGGCATGGGCGCCACAATTCCCACAAGGTCGCCATGAATCCGGCAAGGTCGCCACAAATCCGGCAAGGTCGCCACATTTCCGGCAAGGTCGCCATAAATCCGGCAAGGTAGCCGCAAATGCGGCAAGGTCGCCGCAAATGCGGCAAGGTCGCCATAAATCCGGCAAGGTCGCCATATTTCCGGCAAGGTCGCCATAAATACAGCAAGGTCGCCATAATTCCGGCGAGGTCGCCATATTTCCGGTAAAGTCGCCATAAATCCGACAAGTTCGCCATAAATCTGCAAAGTCGCCATCACTCCGGCACGGTCGCCATATTTCCGTCAAGGTCGCCATAAATTCGGCAAGGTCGCCACAAATCCGGCAAGGTCGCCATATTTCCGGCAAGGTCGCTATAAATCCGTCAAGGTCGCCATAAATCCGGCTAGGACGCCAGAAATCCGGCTCGTTCGCTATATTTCCGGCAAGGTCGCCATAGATCCGGCAAGGTCGCCACAAATCCGGCAAGGTCGCAACATATCCGCAAGGTCGCCATAAATCCGGCATGGGCGCCACAATTCCCACAAGGTCGCCATGAATCCGGCAAGGTCGCCACAAATCCGGCAAGGTCGCCACATTTCCGGCAAGGTCGCCATAAATCCGGCAAGGTAGCCGCAAATGCGGCAAGGTCGCCGCAAATGCGGCAAGGTCGCCATAAATCCGGCAAGGTCGCCATATTTCCGGCAAGGTCGCCATAAATACAGCAAGGTCGCCATAATTCCGGCGAGGTCGCCATATTTCCGGTAAAGTCGCCATAAATCCGGCAAGTTCGCCATAAATCAGCAAAGTCGCCATCACTCCGGCACGGTCGCCATATTTCCGTCAAGGTCGCCATAAATTCGGCAAGGTCGCCACAAATCCGGCAAGGTCGCCATATTTCCGGCAAGGTCGCTATAAATCCGTCAAGGTCGCCATAAATCCGGCTAGGACGCCAGAAATCCGGCTCGTTCGCTATATTTCCGGCAAGGTCGCCATAGATCCGGCAAGGTCGCCACAAATCCGGCAAGGTCGCAACATATCGGCAAGGTCGCCATAAATCCGGCATGGGCGCCACAATTCCCACAAGGTCGCCATGAATCCGGCTAGGTAGCCACAAATCCGGCAAGGTCGCCACATTTCCGGCAAGGTCGCCATAAATCCGGCAAGGTCGCCGCAAATGCGGCAAGGTCGCCATAAATCCGGCAAAGTTGCCATAATTCCGGCTAGGTCGCCATAAATCCGGCAAGGTCGCCACAAATCCGGCAAGGTCGCCATATTGCCGGCAAGGTCACCATAAATCCGACAAGGTTGCCACAAATCCGGGAAGGTCGCCACAAATCCGGCAAGGTCGCCACATTTCCGGCAAGGTCGCCATAAATCCGGCGAGGTCGCCACAAATTCGGCAAGGTCGCCATAAATCCGGCAAGGTCGCCATATTTGCGGCAAGGTCGCCATAAATCCGACAAGGTCGCCACAAATCCGGCAAGGTCGTCACATTACGGACAAGGTCGCCATAAATCCGGCATGGTCGCCACAAACCAGGCAAGGTCGCCACATTTTCGGCGAGGTCGCCCTACATCCGGCAAAGTCGCCAAAAATCCGGCAAGATCGCAACTTTTCCGCCGAGGTCGCCATAAACCCGGCAAGGTCGCCACATATCCGGCAAGATGGCCACATTCCCGGCGAGGTCGCCAACAATCCGGCAAGGTCGCCACAAATCCGGCAAGGGCGCCATATTTCAGGCAACGACGCCATAAATCCGGCAAGGTCGCCACAAAAAAGTCAAGGTCTCCATATTCCCGGGAATGTCGCCATAAATCCGGCAAGGTCGCCACATTCCCGGCAAGGTCGCCATAAATCCGGGAAGGTCGCCATAAATCCGGCAAGGTCGCCACATTTCCGGCAAGGTCGCCATAAATCCGGCGAGGTCGCCACAAATTCGGCAAGGTCGCCATAAATCCGGCAAGGTCGCCATATTTCCGGCAAGGTCGCCATAAATCCTGCAAGGTCGCCATAATTCCGGCATGGTCGCCATAAATCCTGCAAGGTGGCTACAAATCATGGAAGGTCGCAACATTTCAGGCAAGGTCGCCATTAATCCGGCTAGATTGCCACAAATCTGGCAAGGTCGCCACATTCCCGGCAAGGTCGCCATAAATCCGGCAAGGTCGCCACAAATCCGCAAGGTTGCCACATTTCCGGCAAGGTCGCCATAAATCCAGCAAGTCCGCCACAAATCCAGCAGGGTCGCCACAAATGCGGCAAGGTCGCCAAATTTCCGGCAAGGAGGTCATATTTCCGGCAAGGTCGCCATTAATCCGGGAATGCCGCCATAAATCCGGCAACGTCGCCACATTCCGGCAAGGTCGCCATAAATCCGGCATGGTCGCCACAAATCCGGCAAGGTCGCCACATTTCCGGCAAGGTCGCCATAAATCCGGCAAGGTCGCCGCAAATGCGGCAAGGTCGCCATAAATCCGGCAAGGTCGCCATATTTCCGGCAAGGTCGCCATAAATACAGCAAGGTCGCCATAATTCCGGCGAGGTCGCCATATTTCCGGTAAAGTCGCCATAAATCCGGCAAGTTCGCCATAAATCTGGAAAGTCGCCATCACTCCGGCACGGTCGACATATTTCCGGCAAGGTCGCCATATTTCCGGCAAGGTCGCCATAAATACGTCAAGGTCGCCATAAATCCGGCTAGGACGCCATAAATCCGGCTCGGTCGCTATATTTCCGGCAAGGTCGCCATAGATCCGGCAAGGTCGCCACAAATCCGGCAAGGTCGCAACATATCGGCAAGGTCGCCATAAATCCGGCATGGTCGCCACAAATCCCACAAGGTCGCCATAAATCGGGCAAGGTAGCCACAAATCCGGCAAGGTCGCCACATTTGCGGCAAGGTCGCCATAAATCCGGCAAGGTCGCCACAAATACGGCAAGGTCCCCACAATTCCGGCAAGGTCGCCATAAATCCGTCATGGTCGCCACAAATCCGGTAAAGTCGCCACATCCCCGGCAAGGTCGCCATTAATCCGGCAAGGTAGCCACAAATCCAGCAAGGTCGCCACAAATGCGGCAAGGTCGCCACATTTCCGGCAAGGTCGCCATAAATCCGGCGTTCGCCACAAATCCGACAAGGTCGTCATAAATACGGCAAGGTCGCCACATTTCCGGCAAGATCGCCATAAATCCGGGAAGGTCGCACAAATCCGGCAAGGTCGCCACATTTCCGGCAAGGTCGCCATAAATCCGGTAAGGTCGCCATAAAACCGGCAAGGTCGCCACATTTCCGGCAAGGTCGCCATATTTCCGGCAAGGTCACCATAAATCCGGCAAGGTCGCCACAAATGCGGCAAGGTGGCCATATTTCCGGCACGGTCTCCATAAATCCGGCATGGTCGCCACAAATCCGGCAAGGTCGCCATAAATCAGCAAAGTCGCCATCACTCCGGCACGGTCGCCATATTTCCGTCAAGGTCGCCATAAATTCGGCAAGGTCGCCACAAATCCGGCAAGGTCGCCATATTTCCGGCAAGGTCGCCATAAATACGTCAAGGTCGCCATAAATCCGGCTAGGACGCCATAAATCCGGCTCGGTCGCCACATTTCCGGCAAGGTCGCCATAAATCCGGCGTTCGCCACAAATCCGACAAGGTCGTCATAAATCCGGCAAGGTCGCCACATTTCCGGCAAGATCGCCATAAATCCGGCAAGGTCGCCACAAATCCGGCAAGGTCGGCACATTTCCGGCAAGGTCGCCATAAATCCGGCAAGGTCGCCATAAAACCGGCAAGGTCGCCACATTTCCGGCAAGGTCGCCATATTTCCGGCAAGGTCTCCATAAATCCGGCAAGGTCGCCACAAATGCGGCAAGGTGGCCATATTTCCGGCACGGTCTCCATAAATCCCGCATTGTCGCCACAAATCCAGCAAGGTCGCCACAAATCCTGCAAGGTCGCTATATTTCCGGCAAGGTCGCCATAAATCCGGCAAGTTCGCCACAAATCCGGCAAGGTCGCCATATTGCCGGCAAGGTCGCCATAAATCCGCCAAGCTCGCCACAAATGCGGCAAGGTGGCCATATTTCCGGCACGGTCTCCATAAATCCGGCATGGTCGCCACAAATCCGGCAAGGTCGCCATAAATCAGCAAAGTCGCCATCACTCCGGCACGGTCGCCATATTTCCGTCAAGGTCGCCATAAATTCGGCAAGGTCGCCACAAATCCGGCAAGGTCGCCATATTTCCGGCAAGGTCGCCATAAATACGTCAAGGTCGCCATAAATCCGGCTAGGACGCCATAAATCCGGCTCGGTCGCTATATTTCCGGAAAGGTCGCCATAGATCCGGCAAGGTCGCCACAAATACGGCAAGGTCGCCACAATTCCGGCAAGGTCGCCATAAATCCGTCATGGTCGCCACAAACCCGGTAAAGTCGCCACATCCCCGGCAAGGTCGCCATTAATCCGGCAAGGTAGCCACAGATCCAGCAAGGTCGCCACAAATGCGGCAAGGTCGCCACATTTCCGGCAAGGTCGCCATAAATCCGGCGTTCGCCACAAATCCGACAAGGTCGTCATAAATCCGGCAAGGTCGCCACATTTCCGGCAAGATCGCCATAAATCCGGCAAGGTCGCCACAAATCCGGCAAGGTCGCCACATTTCCGGCAACTTCGCCACAAATCCGGCAAGGTCGCCATATTGCCGGCAAGGTCGCCATAAATCCGCCAAGGTCGCCACAAATCCGTCAAGGTCGCCACATTTCCGGCAAGGTCGCCATAAACCCGTCTAGGTCGCCACAAATCCGGCAAGGTCGCCACATTTCCGACCAGGTCGCCATACATCCGGCAAAGTCGCCAAAAATCCGGCAAGATCGCAACATTTCCGTCGAGGTCGCCACAAATCCGGCAAGGTCGCCACATTCCCGGCGTGGTCGCCAACTATCCGACAAGTTCGCCACAAATCCGGCAAGGTCGCCATAAATCCGGCGAGGTCGCCAAGAATCCGGCAAGTTCGCCACATATCCCGCAAGGTCGACATAATTCCGGCGCGGTCGCCATTTTTCCGGCAAGGTCGCCACAAATCCAGCAAGGTCGCCATAAATCCGGCGAGGTAGCCATATTTCCGGCGAGGTCGCCAGAAAGACGTCAAGGTCGCCTTAAACCGGCGAGGTCGCCATATTTCCGGGGAGGTCGCCATAAATCCGGCAAGGTCGCCATAAATCCGGCGATGTCGCCATATTTCCGCCGAGGTCGCCATAAATCCGGCAACGTCTCCATAAACCGGTGAGGTCGCCATATTTCAGGCGAGGTCGCCCTAATTCCGGCAAGGTCGTTATAAATCTGCGGAGGTCGCCATATTTCCGGCGAGGTCGCCATAAATCCGGTAAGGTCACCATAATTCCGGCGACGTCGCCATATTTCCGGCAAGGTCGCCATAAATCTGGCACGGTAGCCATAAACCCTGCAAGGTCGCCATATTTCTGGCAAGGTCGCCATAAGTCCAGAAAGGTCGCCACAAATCCGGTAAGGTCGCCATATTTCCGGCAAGGACGCCAGAAATCCGGCAAGGACGCCACAAATTCGGCAAGGTCGCCATATTTCCGGCATGGTCGCCATAAATCCGGCAAGGTGGCCACAAATCAGGGAAGGTCGCCACATTTCAGGCAAGGTCGCCATAAATCCGGCAATGTCGCCACAAATCCGGCAAGGTCGCCACATTTCCGGCAAGGTCGCCATTAATCCGGGAATGTCGCCACAAATCCGTCAAGGTCGCCACATTTCCGGCAAGGTCGCCATAAACCCGTCTAGGTCGCCACAAATCCGGCAAGGTCGCCACATTTCCGGCCAGGTCGCCATACATCCGGCAAAGTCGCCAAAAATCCGGCAAGATCGCAACATTTCCGTCGAGGTCGCAATAAATCCGGCAAGGTCGCCACAAATCCGGCAAGGTCGCCACATTCCCGGCGAGGTCGCCAACTCTCCGGCAAGTTCGCCACAAATCCGGCAAGGTCGCCATAAATCCGGCGAGGTCGCCATAAATCCGGCAAGTTCGCCACATATCCCGCAAGGTCGACATAATTCCGGCGCGGTCGCCATTTTTCCGGCAAGGTCGCCACAAATCCGGCAAGGTCGCCATAAATCCGGCGATGTCGCCATATTTCCGGCGAGGTCGCCAGAAAGACGGCATGGTCGCCTTAAATCCGGCGAGGTCGCCATATTTCCGGCGAGGTCGCCATAAATCCGGCAAGGTCGCCATAAATCCGGGGAGGTCGCCATATTTCCGCCGAGGTTTCCATAAACCGGCGAGGTCGCCATATTTCAGGCGAGGTCGCCCTAATTCCGGCAAAGTCGTTATTAATCTGGAGAGGTCTCCATATTTCCGGCGAGGTCGCCATAAATCCGGCAAGGTCGCCATAATTCCGGCGATGTCGCCATATTTCCGGCAAGGTCGCCATAAATCCGGCACGGTCGACATAAATCCGGCAAGGTCGCCATATTACTGGCAAGGTCGCCATAAACCTGGCAAAGTCGCCACAAATCCGGCAAGGTCGTCATATTTCCGGCACGGTCTCCATAAATCCGGCATGGTCGCCACAAATCCGGCAAGGTCGCAATAAATCTGCAAAGTCGCCATCACTCCGGCACGGTCGCCATATTTCCGTCAAGGTCGCCACAAATCCGGCAAGGTCGCCACATTCCCGGCGAGGTCGCCAACTCTCCGGCAAGTTCGCCACAAATCCGGCAAGGTCGCCATAAATCCGGCGAGGTCGCCATAAATCCGGCAAGTTCGCCACATATCCCGCAAGGTCGACATAATTCCGGCGCGGTCGCCATTTTTCCGGCAAGGTCGCCACAAATCCGGCAAGGTCGCCATAAATCCGGCGATGTCGCCATATTTCCGGCGAGGTCGCCAGAAAGACGGCATGGTCGCATTAAATCCGGCGAGGTCGCCATATTTCCGGCGAGGTCGCCATAAATCCGGCAAGGTCGCCATAAATCCGGGGAGGTCGCCATATTTCCGCCGAGGTTTCCATAAACCGGCGAGGTCGCCATATTTCAGGCGAGGTCGCCCTAATTCCGGCAAAGTCGTTATTAATCTGGAGAGGTCGCCATATTTCCGGCGAGGTCGCCATAAATCCGGCAAGGTCGCCATAATTCCGGCGATGTCGCCATATTTCCGGCAAGGTCGCCATAAATCCGGCACGTTCGACATAAATCCGGCAAGGTCGCCATATTACTGGCAAGGTCGCCATAAACCTGGCAAAGTCGCCACAAATCCGGCAAGGTCGTCATATTTCCGGCACGGTCTCCATAAATCCGGCATGGTCGCCACAAATCCGGCAAGGTCGCAATAAATCTGCAAAGTCGCCATCACTCCGGCACGGTCGCCATATTTCCGTCAAGGTCGCCATAAATTCGGCAAGGTCGCCACAAATCCGGCAATGTCGCCATATTTCCGGCAAGGTCGCCATAAATACGTCAAGGTCGCCATAAATCCGGCTAGGACGCCATAAATCCGGCTCGGTCGCTATATTCCCGGCAAGGTCGCCATAGATCCGGCAAGGTCGCCACAAATCCGGCAAGGTCGCAACATATCGGCAAGGTCGCCATAAATCCGGCATGGTCGCCATAAATCCCACAAGGTCGCCATAAATCCGGCAAGGTAGCCACAAATCCGGCAAGGTCGCCACATTTGCGGCAAGGTCGCCATAAATCCGGCAAGGTCGCCACATTTCCGACAAGGTCGCCATAAATCCGGCAAGGTCGCCATAAATCCGGCGATGTCGCCATATTTCCGGCGAGGTCGCCAGAAAGACGGCATGGTCGCCTTAAACCCGGCGAGGTCGCCATATTTCCGGCGAGGTCGCCATAAATCCGGCAAGGTCGCCATAAATCCGGGGAGGTCGCCATATTTCCGCCGAGGTTTCCATAAACCGGCGAGGTCGCCATATTTCAGGCGAGGTCGCCCTAATTCCGGCAAAGTCGTTATTAATCTGGAGAGGTCGCCATATTTCCGGCGAGGTCGCCATAAATCCGGCAAGGTTGCCATAATTCCGGCGATGTCGCCATATTTCCGGCAAGGTCGCCATAAATCCGGCACGGTCGCCATAAATCCGGCAAGGTCGCCATATTTCTGGCAAGGTCGCCATAAACCTGGCAAAGTCGCCACAAATCCGGCAAGGTCGTCATATTTCCGGCACGGTCTCCATAAATCCGGCATGGTCGCCACAAATCCGGCAAGGTCGCAATAAATCTGCAAAGTCGCCATCACTCCGGCACGGTCGCCATATTTCCGTCAAGGTCGCCATAAATTCGGCAAGGTCGCCACAAATCCGGCAATGTCGCCATATTTCCGGCAAGGTCGCCATAAATACGTGAAGGTCGCCATAAATCCGGCTAGGACACCATAAATCCGGCTCGGTCGCTATATTTCCGGCAAGGTCGCCATAGATCCGGCAAGGTCGCAACATATCGGCAAGGTCCCCATAAATCCGGCATGGTCGCCACAAATCCCACAAGGTCGACATAAATCCGGCAAGGTAACCACAAATCCGGCAAAGTCGCCACATTTGCGGCAAGGTCGCCATAAATCCGGCAAGGTCGCCATATTTCCGACAAGGTCGCCATAAATCCTGCTTTCGCCACTTATCCGACAAGGTCGTCATAAATCCGGCAAGGTCGCCACATTTCCGGCAAGATCGCCATAAATCCGGCAAGGTCGCCACAAATCCGGCAAGGTCGCCACATTTCCGGCAAGGTCGCCATAAATCCGGGAAGGTCGCCATAAAACCGGCAAGGTCGCCACATTTCCGGCAAGGTCGCCATATTTCCGGCAAGGTCACCATAAATCCGGCAAGGTCGCCACAAATGCGGCAAGATGGCCATATTTCCGGCACGGTCTCCATAAATCCGGCATGGTCGCCACAAATCCGGCAAGGTCGCCACAAATCCGTCAAGGTCGCCACATTCCCGGCGTGGTCGCCAACTCTCCGGCAAGTTCGCCACAAATCCGGCAAGGGCGCCATAAATACGGCGAGGTCGCCATAAATCCGGCAAGTTCGCCACATATCCCGCAAGATCGCCATAATTCCGGCGCGGTCGTCATTTTTCCGGCTAGGTCGCCACAAATCCGGCAAGGTCGCCACATTCCCGGCGTGGTCGCCATATTTCCGGCGAGGCCGCCAGAAAGACGTCAAGGTCGCCTTAAACCGGCGAGGTCGCCATATTTCCGGGGAGGTCGCCATAAATCCGGCAAGGTCGCCATAAATCCGGCGAGGTCGCCATATTTCCGCCGAGGTCGCCATAAATCCGGCAACGTCTCCATAAACCGGCGAAGTCGCCATATTTCAGGCGAGGTCGCCCTAATTCCGGCAAGGTCGTTATAAATCTGGAGAGGTCGTCATATTTCCGGCGAGGTCACCATAAATCCGGCAAGGTCACCATAATTCAGGCGACGTCGCCATATTTCCGGCAAGGTCGCCATAAATCCGGCAAGGTCGCCATAAATCGGGCAAGGACGCCATATTACTGGCAAGTTCGCCATAAATCCGGCAAGGTCGCCACAAATCCGGTAAGGTCGCCATATTTCCGGCAAG